>JABFYK010058581.1:0-12048 GCA_018849495.1 Termitomyces sp. T123_Mx157 | reverse complement strand
GGTTGCAAGGGAAGGCGGATACGAGTTCCAACTGTGATGAAGATAAAGGGATGAGCTATTGGCTCCACAGTTATCAGCTCATTCAAATAAGATGCAAGCTTCAACCCGCGATGAAAATAAGTCCAATAAAGGAAAAGCTGAGCTTCGTGGTTATCAAATAAATGATTTAGGTAGCTTTATAAGAATGGTGACAGTGGGTGACAGCAAAGTATTACGAATTAATTACGAATAGTTTGCCAAGGGCGATGATGAATGAAGTAGATCCGGATAAGAATGTAAATAGAACAGCGGCATCTGGAGTACAATACAACTACACAGTTCGTATCATGGCCAATTATCCCAACCTGGGTCCTAACTTACTCGAGTTCAAAGCCTTATGTCAAGGGGCCTTCCCACCGAAACCGAATACATCCATTCGTGCTTCTGGCGGACTGATGCTGATCGCACGGTCCTCCTCCGAGTCCGTGCCAGGATCACTGGCGAGAGTCCAGCTCCCTGTCGTAGGTGTCAAGGAGCCTTCACCTTCACTCGATCCAGTGTCTGCACTTTGGAACTCTCCGAAATCTCCGAAGGAATCATCAAAGGAGTCGTCAAATGATGCGGTAAAGGAGAAATCGGACACGCCGTTGTGGGACGTCACGGCTGCGGCGTCAGAAAAGGGTCCAAAACCGACCTGCAGAGGGGTGTAAAAATTTGCATGCGACGGAAGAAGTGTGTTGAAGGGTAATGAAAGGGAGGGAAAATCCAGGCCGATACGAGTGGAAAAGAATAACGTACGTCTATGTTCGAATTAAAAGAATCCTCCACCATGGCACGTACAGTCCTATTCGAAGGGGCAAACGAGTCCTAAAGTGTGTGAAAACATCATGAGCCGAACATCCTTTGCACAAAAACGGAGTGAAGAAGACGATCGGGAAGGACAAGGAAATAAAAAAAAGATTGGTGGAAGGAAACAGAGACGCGGGAGAGCTCACATCAAATCCTGATGCCCCGAGCGTCGACAGTGGCCGTCGTTCTGAAGGAGGCCGTGCTGATACAGGAGGCGCACTGAGGCTGAACGTAGACTGGGAGAGCCACCCGCCCTCCTCATCGTCGTCCTCATCATCCGATGTATTGTCATTATCCTTCGTGTGCATCTCCTGTGCAAGGTATCGTGCAAACTGTGCATACGGAACAAACCATAAGTTCAGTGTTCAGGTCAACTTCAGAGACTCAAACTACGCACGTGCGGTGCCTGGTCTTCCTCCGACTCCTCCGTCATCACCGCTGGTCCAAAATCTGCAGTACTTTCCCTCACGGGCCGTGCACCCACTGCCCGTCTGAACTCGCTACGAGGCTGTGAAAATGCCCCATCCGGCGCAGGAGACGAAGCCGATATAGGGGAAATCATGTCCGCATCGCCTTCGTCCACCTTCCATCGCGAGAGGTTCCTCGCCGCACCAGGCGCGACGAGTGGTTTCCCACCGCCAAGCGGTCGTGTATCCTTGCGTTTTGTCTCGTGGTATCTCCCGACAACGTACTCGTCCCACCCCGGTGATGGTGCGTAGGTTATTAGAATGAGCCGTAGCTCGGGTGGGAAATGCTCTAGCGCTGTGATCACGTCCTCCGCCATGAGTGTTAAGTGCCCCATGAACCCGAATCGCGCGCCATGGTTTTTCGACCTAAAGATTGTGTAAGTACGAGAAAGGTAGATGGCCGAGTATCGGGGACATACGCCTCGGCATCGTTATTTTTTTGCCCGTCGACTATCCGGTACATTATCCGCGCATCGCGAAAGAGAGAGATCGCGAGTTCACGGTTATAACCAGACTCAACGGGTGCATTCAGAATCTGGTGCACGACATCATACACTGCACTATGTAGAAAATTGTTCCAAGGAAATTCGAAAAACAGATCCTATCTCCCACCAAATCTAGGTTAGAATCTAACTTTCATTGAGACATGAAAACAAATGGAACGAACCAAAAGAGTCGAAAGAATTCCAATATCTATGAAATGCTGCTTCAGTTTCTCGCCAACTGGTAGATTTTTATCGCTAGTCTGAGACCCATTAAGCGTAATTGATCGTCTGGAGCCCTTCCTCAAATTCATCCGCGAATTTGGTGAACTATTCGAGCTCTGCTCCACTTCTCTACTGTGTGCCGCATCCCGTGTCGCAATATCTGATCTAGGTGCCATTGATGTATTAGGAGATAAAGTCGTTGGCAAGGGTTGTGAGATGGATGTATCCTTTGATGTTGACGACGGCTCGAACGAAACCTGAGGCAAGGCCTCATCGTACATGGCAATCTCTTCCATTACCTCGTCGTCCGAGCTTCCAGGCTCGCCGTCGCTCATTGAGTCATCGGAGTCCATAGACATGGACATAGTATCGTGGGAGCTGGCAATTGGGAGCTCCAGAGATGGCTCGACCTCGTCAATGCTACCATCAGAATGGTGTTCAACGACTGTGTTTGTTGATAACACTTGTGCTAGGTCTTCCAGACCAGCCAGACCGCCGTTCAGTCGACCTTGTGAGTCGTATAGATGAGACATCTCAGCCGAACGGTTAAGCAGCGACATGTTTGAACAATGGAGAAGTTCTGCGAAAAGTTCTGACATTCGCCACCGCTCCAAGGTTAAAGGCGTGATGCTGCCAACAGTCGTCGCAACGGGGCCAACCTAACCATCAAAATTAAACGTTGTATGCAAAGAATACCGTTAGAAAACTGACCAGAGACCGCGGATGTAGCAAATAATGTTGTAAACGATCCAGTACCGGTATCATGACCTCCAGCACCGGTCCGAGGTGAACGACACCCATCCGATCGGTCATCTCCTTCATTGCGAGCTCCAGCGCCTCACGATCATCCTGATGTAACTGTTGCTGTACTTGTATGAGTCGATTGCGCAGAGTATGGAATAAATAAGGCTCGAAGAAGTCCGAATTGTTCTTTCGTATTAGCTCGATCAACATTGAGACAGAATTCACCACAGACGATGTTTGTGAGTCAAAATTTGGAAGAGAATGCGATTTGGGATCGTCTTCATACTCTTCGTCGTTTGGCAAGGGAGCTTCAAATTCGAGAAGTATATACGACGCGAGCTTCTCGATGTTCTCCCTAAGCGCAAGTTCTCGTGCAAACCGATTAGACGCAGGGCCGTTACCTTCGCCAAGGCCTGCACCTGGTGAGGGCGTCGCCATCGAAATAATGCCTTTGATGAGGTCTGCTACAATCGTATGAACCTCGCTGGTGTGTGCGGGAGAGAGAAGCGCAATGAGACGACCCATGAGATTTTCCGAGGACAACCACTGGAAGCCCGTATATGAAGACGTCTATCTCAAATGAGAATGACTGCTAGACGTACTTCAAGGACCCCCGCACCACTTGGCTGCTCGTCGAGCTGTATGACCCTGATGATAAGATCGATCAAGGACGGAGTTTCGACGTGAACGAGAAGGCGTTCGACTACACGCGGTTGAGAACGAATGAAGGCGAACATCTGAGCACGGCGAAGCTCTGTATTCACGCGGACCGAGGAATAGGAGAAGCATTCACCTCTGCTGGCTTTTTACTTAGAAAAACTCCGTTGATTTTGGAGAAATGGGATGTCATGGTCGTCTGTGTCTTCATGTCTTCTGCCGATCTGTCCAGGACAGCCTCCCAAAATGGTACAAGCAGTTGTTGCTGTTCGTTGATACTTGTCTCGACAATGGACCATATCTCACTGCACAAGACTTCAGTTGCGACATATGGATACCTAGGAATGTCGTGAAAAGTCGAAAGACGTAATGGGAGACGACGCACTTGAAACGGCCCTTGTCGTCGCCCTCGATTTGACCTGTCACGTACGCAAACAACCTCTGCAGCACATCAACCCGCTGAAAGTAGTCGATGAGCCTTGTATTCTGGGACTTGCATTCCTGTAGAAGATCGTCTTCGTCAAGAATGGCTTCTAGCTGAACGTCTTCCTTGTCCAGCAGGCTGTCAATGGCCGATGCATTGTGGAAGCCAAATCTGTGGCAAAAGTACCGCAACTTAGCGGAGAGATTTTTGAGTTTTGAACTGATAATGACCTCCAGAACATAAAGCGTAGCTTGAACGCACGGCCACGAGATCAAAATATTGGTTACGGGAGGATAAGATTTTGTGATTGGGGTTGAACAGATGACGCGACATAACTCGCCACTTTTGGCAGACTTTGTGTGTGCGACTTTTCTTCGAACTGCAGTCCTCCTAATCATTCATCTGTAACCTGTTGTAATCACTCAGTACTTAATCTTGGCAGGGCAATTCGCTCTTGTCAATCATAATAGCAGTACAATGTGTCCCTATGGTGGTCTCAGGCTCGGCTCATAAGTATTCTTTCTTTGGCTTTTGCCAACCTCAGTGAACTCAACAAGTCAGTTACTTAATGCCCCACTCGTCAACATCTTCAATGTTCCCGCTCAGTTCATGTGATTCTCCAACTACTCGTGAGTAATTTACATCGTATCACGCACAAAGCCTAATGTGCCCAGTGACGAAGTAATGAGATCCAATACCCTGTGGCTCTCTTTCTTTTGTGCAGCCAAAAGCCATTCGAGATGTTCCTGTAGTTCCTCATTCTGCACCATCACCTCACCATGGATGTTTAAGAACACATTCTGCATCGCTTGAACGGCCTCAAAGTCCCGATGGCTAATAAGCCGTCGTGTCAGGGCATTGATGAAAGTTGCATGACCCTCTAATGTGACGAGGGAACGGATTTCAAGTTCAAGTGCGGCTGGTGATAGTGATTTTGCGAACGAGAAAAACGTTTCGTCTGGAAAGCAGATCAGTCAGGTGCGTAAGGAAAGAAGAATTCTGCTTACAATCCCCATCTCTCGCGTCCGCAAGAAGCTTTTTATAGAACGTACTCTCCAACGTTCCACCAACATTCTCGAGTCTCCTCGTCGACTTTTTCGAATCGAGAGTCTTTGGGTCAGATTGATCAAACCTCATCTCGACGCCAGGAAGGGTTGGCAGAAAGAATGGTGCTTTTTCAGGAGCCTTTGGCGGCTCTTTTGGTTTGTTCCGTTGTTGTATTACTTCGAGATTGAGCAGAGTTTGCCAACGGGCACGAGGGAGTAAAGTTAGTGTAATCAGCTCTCCTTCCAGCTGTGGCGGCGTCGAGAAAACATCGACAGACGCATCAGTCATCTTTAAGGCGTTGAGCGCATTCAGAGCTGGATTTTGATGATAGAACTTTCAGTAACTCGTACAGTTCAACGTTGGTTTCGACTGAGCGTACCTTCATCCTCAGTGACGCCCTGCATTGATGGGAGATTGACACTGAAAAAGTCATCATCCGTTACTGTCTGGAAGGAGACCTCAGCATACTGGGCACGATTTGCCCTATTTCCGATGTCAATTTCATTGTAAGTCGAATGAACAAAAAGGCTGTACCATAGGAAGACGCCAACGCTATCAACATGCGCTGTCGCCAGGAAGTCATTCGCAGGTGAGAAAGATAGACTTGTAGCGATACTCGGTGTCCTGAACGCGTCGATCAGGCGCCCAGTTGGAATATCGAAGGTTCTAATAACAGAGTCGAGAGACGTCGTCACAAGCCATCGTGAATCGGGCGAAAAAGTCTGCAATAGTCAGACACAGTATAAGTAAATGATCGAAAACTCACGATATCTAATATCCTTCCCCTAAATCCATCGAGCTCTCTCACGATCCGTCTTGTCTCGATATCAATGATGCGAACAACCATGTCATCGCACACGACTGCTAATAGCCCATTATCGCTGTGCAATAGTATCGAAGTCACTGTTGAGGACAGGATCAGCGTATGCTCTAGTTTCGTCGTCTGGAAGTCGAAGAACTAGAAATAGTGGAAGTTAAGACAATTACAGGAAGACAGGAAGAAAGCCACACATTTATCGTGCCATCAAGCGTACTTGCGATAACAGTGCGATTTAGCGCGTCAGTCGCAAGGCCTGTTATGCATCTTTCTTTCTTTTTCACCCCGGACAAGTGTTGTTTGGCTTCCGGAGGGCACGGTCCTACATCGAAAGTCTTACGCCGAATGCCCGATTGCATGTTCCACATGTGGATGCCACCGGTTGACGAGCTCGCTAGACCAAAATTACCACATGCGGTAACACATACTGCCTGAAAAACCCAGTTGGGCACCAGATTAGCGTTGTGTTTGCATATTAAAACAAAGAATGGGAATTAATACCTTGACAGATCCCAGAAGCGGTCGCTCTTTCGCCTTCCCTTTCACAGCATCATTAAACCCAAAATTGTGCTTCCCCAACTTCTTATTCAACATTGTCCAAGACCTTGCAAACGTCTCCTCCGAATGCGCAGTCAGAATATCGTCCCAATCCTTCGAGCGAGTGGAAGAATATGACATCGAAGTGATAGGCGGGAACTTGAGTGATGTGAGAGGAATGGAGAGGGATGTAGCTTTCTTCGCCAAAGATCCTTGGGACATCTCGAAAGACCTTGAATCACGGACGACAGAAGTACAACGGAGACTACGATCTCTTGAGGCGGTGAGGAGTTGTTTGCCATCAGAGCCGTAGTATCGGATAAGGTGAGGAGGTGCGTGATGGCCTGAACGGAATTTGAGGAGTCGAGGTGTTGCTGTAGGTGAATCAAATAGCCATTGCTGAAAGAAACGTACTTTATCTGGTTTTTGAACAGAGAAAAAAGGGTAAAACGCACCTTGACACTGTTGTCTTCGCCAGATGTGATCAATACTGGTTGGCCCGGAACCCATTCGAGTGCACTGATCGCTCCATCATGAGCACCACGAATCATGTGAAGTAAACGACCGCCAGAATTGAGGTCCCATAAAGCAATATGGCCTGCTGAAGACGCAGACGCAAGTACGGGGTGACCATCTGTACGACCGATGGGTCTACATGAGGTAAAACGATTAGACGAGAATACATACCGCTCCTGAAACCAAGAGCCCTTATCCCACCACCGTCCATAAACATTCGCATCAAGCGCTCATCAGCTCGGACATCATACACTGATATTTCTCCTGATGTAAAGCCGATTCCAACGACGTCGACTGCAGGAGATTGAACCATAGAAGTGATTGCACAACTAGGGTCTGCAGATTCTGCTTGTATGGCTTCTGACATCAATTGTAGACGATGCAGAGGGAATTTGTGGATACAAATTCTATCTATTATTAGGATGACAGCAGACTCAGGAAGACAAAGAGATACATACTGGGAGCGAACGTTCCACAACTGAATGCTTCCTTGACTACTTGATACAAGGACCTTGTTAACATATGTCGCAGGATGGAGTATAGATATCGCAGTAAAACCAGCTTCGAATTCAATAGTAGCGTATAAATCTGCACCAAGGACGTGAAGATGTAAACAAGACGACAGGAGACTGAGATGTCTGCTTACCTCCCTCTTTTGTATCCCAGAGAAGCATACGGCTACCGTCCTCAGTCAGAGCAAGGAGTTGCGAGCCAAAAATTGTAATGAAGGAAAGGGCTGTCCCAAGAGGGTTTGTAACTTGTAGCACCTATTCCCAATCAGCAAACGACTTAATCTCAACCGCCAACGCACCTCTTTTCCTCTGATGTACTTTAGAACATGTGGTCCGGCAGCAGCCCACACTGCATCACCATCCATGGCAAGATTCGATATTTGATCAGGTGCATCAGGTCCTACGAATTCGTTGGTAAAACATTAAATTCAAAAAGTTCGATCACGTACTCACCGACGAATAACAGAGTCATTTTGCCCCCCTCCCAGAGGGCCCATGCACGTCCTAGACATGTCAATATATGGAGCCTCGGTGCATCACTTGCACCCTTATACGTCCTACTTTGCAAGACAAATGGCACGTAGTTTGTGATAAGTCCAAGAGCGCGAAAAGGAACGAATAATCGTGGTTCTTTTGGGGGAAGAAGGGACTTATTACTTGTGTCTAGGTTCTGTCGCTGACGTTTTCGGGGAGGTGGATTGGGAGTACAATCATCTACATCCATTGGAGTCCTGTCAGTGAGAAGGTATCAGAGAGACGCAAGCGGAGCTTGTGAGAGCTCAACGATGAGGAGCAAAAACTTGGAAATTTAGTGCACGTGACAAGGCGCGTCGCCATCTTTCACGACCAGCGATTTCCCCAAGACGTCGAACTTCCAACAACTTGACATGGAATCCCCGATTCAAAGTGGTATCTGTCGTTTGACTCAAGATACCAAGGTTCCGTGCTGTATGACGCTTCCTTGTAGACTTCGTATATATTGCTTTTGTGTTGCAGACAGCAATGGAGAGGACCAAGTAGGTGCGTTTCAACTTAACACTTGTTTTCCATTTATATATATAGATATATGTTAAAGTTCGACGATTTTTAGAGTTTGAAGATTTTTTTATTAAGCTGGAAGAAGTGCCTTACAATTGTGCATACGGGGCTTTGGTGGCTTGATCACATTGATCCTGCTCCTATCGGCTCGAGGGACTTCTCACTGGGAATTATGGCTGACACCTTTCATCTGTTCAACAACGATTTGGGTTTGAGCCGCGAGCGCTTCGCTGATCATGTGCAAATCACGCAAGTTGAACAGACCGTGTTTGAGATACTTCTTTTCAAGACGAGTTACAGATTGTCCCCTTCCTCCTGGCCCCAGGGGACTACCTATCATTGGGAACTTTCTCAGACTGCCACGTACCTTTGAATGGATCGCATACGCAAATTGGGGACGTCAATTCGGTGAGTCTATGGTGTTCGTTTCATATTTAAGATCTGCTTCCGAGTCCCTTTCTCCAGGCTCGGACATCATATATCTTAATATCCTTGGCCGGAATGTCATTGTCGTCAATTCATTAGAAGCCGCAAACGAGCTTTTTGAGAATGGATGCGCCAATTACTTTAGCAGGTAATCATGCTCAACGGCTCAGTCTTTGTATAGTAAGTACACAGACTGTCAAATGCCGTTCAAGACCGAGGTTCGTCATATTGAGTGAGCTGTAAGAAGCAAAACTATTCTGCCGCATGTGGACAACTGAAGTCTTTGCCTGTAGAATGGAGTGGTGTTGGCTGTCCACATTCATGCCTTACGATGATGCCTGGAAAGCTTGCAGATGCTTATATCATCGAAGTCATCTAAAACTTTATATGGCGATAAATCAGTCAACTTACGATTGAACCTTTCCAGAAAATTCATCCCACCACTGTCGAAAGATATCAACCACAGGAACTTCAATGTATGCGACGCATGCTTCAGCGTCTTCTTGATCAACCGGACGATTCGGTCAAGCATTTACGAAAGTAGGGTACAATTTATTGATTGATGTAACGACAAGCCTCGCAGGGGCTGTCATAATGTCTTTACGTATGGTATCGATGTTCTGCCGAAGAACGATCCATACATTGCGATCGTCGAAAGCGCAGCACAAGGGATGAGCGAAGTCACAATTCCAGTAAGATTCCTAGTCCAATTCATCCCTTGGCTCAAACATGTCCCTGTGCGGATGCCCGGAGTAGATTTCAAGCGAGAGGTCAAGATCTGGAGGGATTGTACCATGCAGCTGGTTCAATCCTGGGAACGTCTTTACCTGGGACGAGTGCCAAAACGGAGGGCCAGCACCCAGTGACGATGAGATTGGCTTTCTGGCAGATCCTGAGTTTGCGTAGTTCCCGAAGCCACAATCTACTACATATGTTGCACGTCCACGTGAAACCGTGACACGACTCCCAAACGGCAGCACAGTTACAACTTCCATCGACTCATCCCGAAACTCCTCAAAATACCCTCCAAACATTGTCCATTCTGTCTTTGAAGAGGTTTCAATTTGAAAGAGTGGTGCAGGCCCTGAGATGACAGTCAGTGATGTTAGTTTTGCTGCTCGGATTGCTTTTGCCAACTATCATTACAGGGCACTGCTTTATTCATCTCGACACATTTGATCAGGGCAATCACTGAAGATGAAGCCATCCGGCGGACTGCCGAACACGATTATGAATCGTTTCTTTTGGTGTTCATGTATGCCGCCTTCCAGAGAGCCATCTCCAGAGAGCCATCAGAAAAGCAAAAGACGTTCGAAACGAGAAAACGGTACCAACATTACAGATCTCTTTCAAGAAAGTTTACAGTGGGTCCACAATGAAAGAAATCTTGACGCAACGGTCAAGTTTTGGCGGTTGGCAATCCACAATCAACTTTTCTATAACGCAGCAGAGCATATGAGAAACACTGCTTCCGTTGAGCACGGTCGGATCATACACCTGAAGGGGAACGGGTGACTACGCAAAGGTACTAATTTCAATACACTCCTCTACAATTATTCTGAGAGTATCACTCACGCGATTAATCTTGATAAGGCTCTATTACACGACCATCATTATCGACAGCCTTAGAAATGTCGTGAGAATGGATGCTGCAGCGATCCGGATTCATGATATAGCCATGTGACGACCGGGACAAAATCTAACAATTATTCTGAGAGTATCACTCACGCAATTGGGCCCGAAAGCTACTCTATTACACGACCATCATTATAGACAGCCTTAGAAATGTTGTGAGAATGGATGCTGTAGCGATTCGGATTGATGATATAGCCATGTGACGACCGGGACAAAATCTTAAGAAGACGTCTTCCAACCCTGAATCCCATGCTGGGGTCACGGATGTCTGGGTTGAGCTTTCCGTCTCTCATGAAGCGATCCGGGTTGAAGGTATCAGCATCAGGATAGATCGACTTAGCAATCGTCAGAGATACATCCGGACCTTGTGTGACCGAAGGGACAATAACGCACTCGTCATGAAGCATGGCCCGTTGTAGTTGGATTATGTTGAGTCATTGACATCCGCGATGAAAGCATTGTCTTCTTACCACGCGTTCCCAGTGGAACCTGCGGGAATATGATAGTTGTTATAGGTATCGTCATCAGTAGCGTGAGATAAAACTAAGAAACAGAACCAAAGCGATTCGTACTACAGGTTGCCATCTGGAGTTTGATGCTCGTCCTATGCTTCTGCACGATTTTAACACACACCTGTTCATCACTGAAATCAAGGAGATGTCCAGGAGGCGGAACACTGAACACTTTTGTCCTAGCTATGGTCTGTTACCCAGAAGTGCAACGGAAAGCACAAACGGAACTGGATAGAGCTGACACTGTTGTGTCTGACCCGGCGATCGATGAAGTCAGAAGGTACCAGGTTTACTGCTGGAACATATATCACCTTCGTATAAACTTGCTGCAGTATCTCGTATCATGCGTTGTTGAAAATTGATACCCTCTCCACATGAATCCATATTCTCTGAACAGTAGGAAACAAACGAAAGCTTCATAGCTTCTCCCTTGCCCTTTAGGCTCCCAGTCAGTAAGGAGTGGAACACAGGAGAATGACATTTCTCTCAAAATTGACGTCCGAGTCGAGATTTCGAACAGACTTCATGCTAATATCACCAGGGCATTGCCTCCATGCCATGTCACCACTATCCAGAACCTTGCCCCCCCCAGGCAATTGGCCAACATCATTGTATATGCTTGCCTCTCCTCTGCAATTTCTTCTTTGCCAAGCAAATTTAAGAACCAATTTTGTGCCATTGCTGGAGGTGGCTACCCATGTGGATGTTCCCCGTCCAAGATATGAGAAGGTAGCCAGCCAGTATCAAATTCAAACTTGGGATATTCAGTTTGATAACATGTATGGCCTTGAAGCAAGCAAATGTCCATGGTCAGTGTTTGACATATCACAGGTAATCCGTCGTATTACACGGATGAAGCTGCGAAGACCTTGTTTGCTAAACATGTCCCGAGCCTCTGGAGAAAGTATGCCGGAGCGATCGAAATATCCAACCCGGAGATTTTCCACAGATAGATAGGCCGATGATAAACAAATTGAAAGGGCGCCCAACAAATAATATAGCAGCATAGTCAGCAACTTGTGCCGTATTTAGGTTGTAGTACGAAATAGATATTAATCCTCAGTCTTTGGTATAGAACTCTGTGTGTATTTGACCTGTAGTACGAAATAGATATTAATCTACAGGTCGGAGTAAGTAATGAGCGAGGTGATAAGTAATCGAAGTAACGTACCCTCAGTCTT
>JABFYK010058580.1:0-12078 GCA_018849495.1 Termitomyces sp. T123_Mx157 | reverse complement strand
AAAAGCAGATAACAATGATTCAGGATGGCCTAAGTAAAACAGCTTAATTTTGTTACATGCCGTAAAGGGTCGGACAGGGAGTGTGAACTGTCGACAATCGCTGTACAGACGGAAGAATATCGAGCTCTCCAAGTCACTAAGATGAGCGTGGATGGCTGTCCCAGATCTTTTCTTTTTAGAAGCTTGTCCCAAAGGCATCCTAGCCATCACTTTAGTATCTTAAAGGATAATCAAAGACATGTTAAATAGACCAAGCAATACCGACGAAAAACACAAAGAGAAAATTGACGAGAATGAGAAGGCCAAGATGTTCATGAGCAAATGAACCAGAAAAATGAATCTGACCTCACTGCAACGATGAAACATCCATTTCAATTTGGGGAGCGACACAGTTGAATACGTGCCAATGTCAATCTTCATGCAAAGATCGCATTTGAAACAGAGGCTATGAAAACTCCAATTACACTGTTCCGAGATCGGTGTAAAAGTATTTGCTGCCGGCTCCTGTCTGCATGAATGAACAAGGTCCGAAACTCCACTGACATGATGGAGACGCTAGTTGCTTACAATTTCAAGAACCATGCCAAGAACATATCGCAGCAAGCTTCGGCAAAAACCGCGAGTATCATACATTCAATGAAGGACAGGGCACAGGAGAGCTTGGATTGCAATGGCGGTGGAGATACTGACACAGCCAGGTAAAGTGTCCCTATGAAGACACGGGAAGAAATTCACAAATATCCAGAACGGCTCGATGACCTCTAGAGAAGAGGACAGGACATTCATAAAGGCTAAAGCTTCTTCCGGTTTGAACTTGGCCAGCTTCTCCAAGGCCGACCGAATGCTGTCGAGTTCTGCTAGTAGACGTGAGATGCTCTCAAAGTCCGATCTTCAATGCCGGATCCAATGTCAATGTTTGTTCACTCAATGTACGGGTCTTCGTTCGTCTCTGATATCAAGGTCATATGGTCGTAAGTGCGGTTCACCAGCTTTCGGAAGAATTGGTGAATAAGAATGGAAGGCCAGTTTCTGAGCAGATGAATGGCAGGATGGCATACTTACACTGTACAAGTCGATGCTCCGAGTCGGTCAGTGTTTTAGCGGAGGGTGAAATAGAAGGACTCGATCTCAGTCAGGATCTCACGGGATGAAAGTAACGACGCGTGTGATTTTGCTTGACTGGCAGTCGGAGGATTTCCAAGTAGAACCGTAGACTTGGTAGGGCACTTGGAAATCGCGCCTCGAAAATGAGAATAATGCAAGTATTGAAAAAATGGATACCGCCTATAACTTCCTGCGAATTGAGGCCTTTCAAGGAGAAATGAGGAATATACCGAGCTTCTCATACCGGTTTCACAGATGAGTATCCCTGTATATCGTTCGTTGTTCATGCACCCTGCACCGTGGGGACACAACGTCAACGGGAAGGTGAATTACGTAAGACACTTTATCTCGCTGAAATGACTACATCGCTGGCTAGGGCGCTCGAGCGGCTTGCGACATATCGCACCAACAATACCCGTGCCTCACAAGAGACGTTTGAGCATGGCTGTCTTATTCTCAAGTCGGGATCAAAGACAAAATTCGGCGACGATGGTGTGTACATAGACGAAGCCCGATTCAACCACGTCATTCACCAGAAACTACAGCTTGGGCATTTCTAGAACAGCTTGCACTTGCATCCATCGATGTGGGACATTTAGACATAGCAGATGTAGGTATGAAACACCTTGTATCAATGCGAGTGAGGGGACTGACCCATTTGTTCCGTAGGAATGCATAAGGCAACTTGCTGATAAGTTTCCGAAGTCACCACGTGTCGACGTGCTTACTGGGATACGGATGGAGGCCAATGTATCGACGGATATAGTCCTGCAATACTATGGCCAATTGCTCGATGCGGACCCTACAAATGCGGTAAATGTTGCCTTGATTTTCTGTCGAACGAGGCTCTGATACGTCTTCTTGTACAGGCTGTATGGAAACGCCGGGTATCCGTGCTACGGCGGATAGGTAAGATAGAGACGGCAGTGGAGGAGCTCTCGAGATTCCTCGATACATTTTACACAGATACTGAGGGATGGCTTGAGCTTGCAGACATATACACCTCATGCAACCAGTGCGTCCGTCTGGGTCGTTATCGACTGACCTTTGATGCACCAGTTCATTAGATACACGCACGCGCTGCAGGCTCTATCACACGCGCTTGTTCTCGCGCCACAGAACCCGTTCTCTGCGCTCCAATCTGCAGAGACAGCTTACACAGCAGGCGATGTTCCTCTAGCGCTTAAAATGTTTCTTGTTGTCGTAGACATGAGTGAGCATGATGTACCTACAGACGAGCCGCCCAGGGGTATCTGTATCCGCGCATGGCTTGGCGTCAAACTCGTGCGTGGTCCACTTCCTCATACGAGAAGTCCGTTGACTTTATCCTTGTAGTGCTCAAGACAGCTCATAGCAGCGTCAAATAATACTCAATCGACATCTGGAACGGCAGTCCCACCATCCAAAAATCTCAAGCTCATCGAGGAACTAGCAACGGAACGGGTGCTTGCGGCGTACACAGGACAGGAGTCGGTAGCTGGCTATGTGACGGCATGGTTGGCGCCCCATTGACCATGAGATATGTTTTCACGATCAAACCGATGCATTCTGGCTCAATCACTGCCCGAATCCTCTTGGATAGTTTGGACCGTTATTTTTTCATCAGCTTATCTATCAAGGAATGTACAAGGAGTCTGGAATCCATCGAGGGTTCTATCAGTGTGGCTTTTGCTCTAGGGGACCTCATGTAGCTTTCTCATCAAGAGATATCCAAAGAGGTACATGAGACTGGCGGAAGTAGCTAACATATCCGGTGAATCCCGGAAGCTTGAAGTGATGTATAGCCTTTACTTACCC
Source organism: Termitomyces sp. T123_Mx157 (assembly GCA_018849495.1). NCBI lineage: Eukaryota > Fungi > Basidiomycota > Agaricomycetes > Agaricales > Lyophyllaceae > Termitomyces > Termitomyces sp. T123_Mx157. The sequence goes on along the minus strand of JABFYK010058580.1, from coordinate 9,177 downwards.
TGGAGTCGTGGTACGAATGACACGTTTCGAAGGCTGCATTTACTTGTGATTCGGAATCATCCATATCTCGTACATATCTGAGGTTGAACTGTGGCTAACCTTATTATGTGACCGCCTTGATTTAACTACGCTTTTTGAGCCGGTCAACTTAGTAAAACTGCGAACTGTCGCACAGGCTTCTTGATGATTGCTTCCACCAGATGGCTTTGACCAGGGACTCTAAAGGGTGCTTTGTTGATGTGAGGCAGGCCCGGTCAACCACTCTCCGCAAAGAGGCTCAGCGACAAGACGTTTTTTCAAGCCAAGACAAGTCGATAAGTTGGGTATTATCATACAATATTATAGTGGGCCTGGGGTAATGGATATCGCTGGTAGCGGCCCAGACAATCTTTTTTGTCTGGCTGGTGCTGACACACTCATTTCCACTGAAGGGAATGTCCTGGTAGATTCCTCGCAGATGGGGACCTCTGTACTACGATCGCGAGTATTCTGGTCACCGTCTCAAGCTCACCAGCTGTCGGTAAAGAAAGACAAGCCCTAGGAGTCAATGTCGTTCGTCATAAGTGGAATTACCAGTTCAATGTATTTCGCTCAATCTTCTAATGCATTGAGGACTGAACCGATAAAATATAATTATAGCCATGCGAAGCCTTTTACGTGCCACATTGAGCCTCGGAGTCGGGAGGCCTCGAAAGTAGTCGCACGTTGATAAGTACTTCAACCTCCACGGCGATAATCGCCAATCGAAGAAAATTACTTATTTATAATGATAACCTTTGGCTACAGATAGTCGAGAATATTGAAAATGGTCTTGGTCACAATGGCCATCATGATTCCGAGAAAGCAGAGCAGACGGATTGAATTCAGAGTTCTGGATTAGATTGCGCTTATTATCAACGAGGCATCAAGTGTGCCGTGCAGGCCGATATAGGGAATCACAAACTTGAGATCAAAGTTTTACTATCCCTGAGGGAGCGGGAACCGAGTACGCTGAGTCCGATTGCCTCCAGCGAGAATGAGCGTGGCTGAAGTAAACATCAACAGGCGCGGACAAGGATCCGAGTCATGGTTATCCGTCAGGCCTTGGAGGAATGGTAGACAGAAGCGAGTCGATTTCAAATCAGAAGGGCTGAAGTTCCATCCGCAGTCTCGCGGACATTTCGCTTCTTATGACCAGGTCCATTAATAGGCAATGATGCATATAGCTCTATGGGAGAGAACCTTCTTCTTGACCTGCCCGGGTTCATGATCTATAATGATGTGCAGTGAATGTTTATGGACTCTAGTAGTACCACTATAAAGTCACCCCGTAACGACGACGGCGTTCATTCGCTCCTTCTCCCTCTTTCTCTACCCGCGGACTCGAAGGAGTATGCGCAATCCTGTTCACCTAGTTTCTCGTATACTGCATATGTACCACCTGGGCAAAGAAAAACCAATCGAAGCGACAACGACGGTATCTCAGCCAGATGCCCCAACTCTCGCTCAGTTCCTCTCCACTTCCAAGGAAAGGTACCTTCGAGACATACGCTCGACTCCACCAAAAGGTGGTGATTGGACGGTCGTGATGGGTAACGAGGCAGGAGGTATGTCGTGAGTTGGTGTTTTGTTTTCATACTGCTCACGCGTTCAGATCTTGACTCTGTCGCCTCGTCCATTGCTTATGCGTGGCTCCTGTCAGAGGTGCACAACAAGCCTAGTATTCCATTGTTACAGCTGGAGCGCGACGACCTCGATTTGCGTGCCGAAAACACGTATGCATTATCACTTGCTGGAATCACGCAGCCCAAAGAGCAGCTTCTTTTCCTGACAGATCTCGCACCCTTCTCCCTGACTGCACCTACAACAGCTTTCCCCTCGCACACATTTGCCTTGGTTGATCATAATACCCTTGCCTCCGCTTACACCTTCCAGAACCCCTTGGCGACCGTCACCGACATCCTCGACCACCACGCTGACGAGGGCAATCACCTGAATGCATCTCCACGCACAATTATCCCGTCAGGCTCCTGCACCTCCCATGTGAGCGCTCTTTTTCCTCCAGAGATTCCCGCCACCCTCGCGACTCTTCTCCTCACCGGAATTCTTATCGACACTAACGGTCTCAAACCTGGCGGCAAAGCTCTCGATCTAGATCATATAGCAGCGGCCTTTCTCGCACCCCGTAGTACTCTTGTGTCCCCACTCTTCCCCGCGTTCATCAGCTCCCCGCATGCCGACGCTTCCACGCAACCAAAGGACCTGCACAACACGACTGCCATCAAGGATCTCACACACAAATTAAAGGGGCTGAAAGAAAGCGTTGATCACCTCTCTGCGCGAGACCTCCTTAGGCGCGACTACAAGGAGTATAAGCTCGACGTTCCAGGCGCCGGATCTATCTGTGTCGGGATCGCGTCTGTGCCGGTGCGTCTTCGTGAGTGGAACCTACAAGATGCAGCGGGTGCGTGGATGGAAGAACGCGAGCTACAGGTATTAGGGGTATTGACGTCGTTCCACGGTGTGAGCGTAGGGAAGAGGAAATCTAAGCGCGAGATGGCGTGGGTGATCTATGATGGGAGAAAGAAGGATAAGGAGGAGCAGATGCCTCTTGATGTGGCGGCACTTGCGAAGAAGTTGTCCAAAGGTCTAGAAAAGAGCGAGGAACTCAAGCTCAAACTCAAGAAGAAGAAGATGTACGATATGGAGGAGGGTGGGAGGCTGCCCGATGGTGCGCGATCGCGCACTTATGATCAAGGGAATGTGAACGCCACTCGTAAGGTCACGGCACCTGTCATGAAGACCATTTTGGAGGCAGCCTAGCTTAAGGCAGCTGCGCAACGCTGGATTCCTCAACGCTTGATGCGTCGGCCGTGGAGTTATGGGCTTGGTGCCTTATTTTCGGGTTTCTTCCTGGAAGAGTTCACGGTATTCATCTGAGATGGTTTACCCTCTATCTTCTGCTTAACAGCATGAGTTAACCATGTGTCTTTCTGTCGGGAGGACCACACTGCGATTAATGTGCTGGTAACTAATAACCGGGAGACATTAGGCTTGAAGCCTAGTCCTGTTCCTCTGACGAGTGTTATGAAGCTTGTAATCTCAGGTCAGGTCCAACTGGTTTAATCAAATTAATCTAGTTCTGTCCCTCAGGCCTCGTCAGGCCTCGTTGACAAGTGATGCGAGCTTTTTCTTATTCTGCGAAATAGAGTTTTTGATTTTCAGACCCCAGAGAACGTTGATTTGATCTCCCCCAAGCTTATAATCTTTCAACCTCGACAAGGCTCCAATCGCACATCGATCGCCTTCAAATTCATTCTACTGGAGAAGTAGGAAGGCATGGGTTACCAGCTGCTCATGGGCAGGCTGTTGAGACTAGCGAGCTCTGAACATGATGCTCGAAATAGAAAAGTCCTTGTGCCCACAAAAATGGCACTAGTTGAAAAGGGCGTACAAATCCAACTAAGATTGACGAAGGCGTGTCGAATACTCCCTGTATCAAGAATTTGCAGATGTGAGTCTCGAGGAGCAAGGTCACTGCCGTCCTCAGCAGCAATGCAGGCTCCAGAGCGCATTGCGTTGCCTGTTGAGGCTGTTCACGACCTGGGTACCAGGCTTGACGAGAGGACGGTCAACACAGAGTAGAGAGGTTTGGTCTGTGACAGTCTGTGTGAGGACTTTTGGCTTTTTGCCAAACCTTGTCATAAAGACATTAAACTCTTATCTCAATTTTACTCATATTCATAACCTCTCGGTCAAACTAACTGCAGAAACTTTATCCCTTTTTGTCATGTACATGGTGCATTACATACGTCCTTCTTCCATCTCAACTTGTGTGACATCTGCTCTCGACTCAAGCTTTACGTTTGCAGGGAATGTTACTCTCGGATTGTCTGAAACACGCTGTCTAGTAGCTTACATCTCAGGGCACTGCTCCCAATAAAAAAGAAGCTTTGAATTTGTCTCTTGTAATTGATAGCTTACACAACTCCCATTTGTATGATGATAGGTTATTTGTGGCTATGCTGACTATGAGTTTCTATGGACTTCTGAGGCTTGGCAAAATGACTAGACCCAATGATGTCAATCTGCACAAGGATCAAAAAGTGACAAAGATATGGACAGTTCACTACACTGCTGACAAGTACAGGTTCCTCCTACCAGCTTACAAAGCAGACCCTTTTTTCAAGAGAAACAAGATCTTAATCCACAGACTCAACCACCATACTGACCCTTGGCATCAGTTCATCACCTGAACATCAGAAATGAATCTTTTCCCATGTCCCACAATTTGTGGCTTACTGTTTTGGGTAGAACACTGACTTGGGATTATTTTATTACTAGGCTATGTCAATTCTTCCCGGCCTGCATAGTCAGTCAATCAATGCATGCTGGTGGTGCAACATTCCTTGCCAAATCAGGTTGGCTACCACATATCATCCAAGCCACTGGCAGTGGAAGTCCAATACTTGGCAGAGTTATGTGCAGGAACACTCCATCCTTATCCATGCTTTCATGTTCAGCTGCCATTCTACAATGCCCCAAACCCTCACATTTTATTTTCCTGGTTGATATTAATCTCCAGACTTCTGCATTTCCTTGGGGAACTTTTTCCTTTATCCTCTTCTTTCCCATTTTCCTTCTTATGGACCTTCTTTTGCAAGCACATACACAATGACTGACTCTTTCCCTTTCTCTTTCTCACCTTGCAGACACATACATGATGATTAACTCTTTTTTCTTCCTCTTTTCTCTTCCTTATAAATTTTTGTTCATACATCATAATTGACTCATACAAAAACTTTCTTCCACAGACATATACATGACATCAGGCTCTTTCCATTTTCATTATCTCCAGATGGATATACATTTTGCTACTCTAACAATACATGACAGCTTTTTGGACATTTGCTTCCATTAACTGTTTTATCCATGATCTATTGTACAAGCCAAGGATCATGTCCTTGAACCTCTATTGGGACTGGGCCTTGTTTACATGTATAACAAGTTGCAGGTACCACTTTAGAGCCAATTCTGCAAGGAAGTTCATTAGTATCAGAACTTTTGCATGGTTGCATCTGCTGCTACCATACTGAGCTACTGTGTAGAATATGCAAATGCTCATGAGCCAATTTTCAAGTTCACTGAACTTGGATGACCTAGTATAGAAGGTGATAATCTTGGACAGGTCACTCCTCCTAGGCTTAAATCCATCTGCTATTGCTAGTTGACCTGAGAGCAACTGCTCCATCACCACTTTTAGATGATCATGCATTGTCTGACAGTGATATTTGGGGGCCTCCTATGTACCTGGAGTGGCAAAATGACTACAATGTTGCAGAGGCATAGAAAACCTCTATGGCTGCCTATCAGAGAAGGCTGTAGTCCTCTGCAGCAGTGACATTCATCCTGCAATATACAGATCTGCATTATCATCATTATCATAAGAAGGGCTGCCTAATCCTCCTCAATCCAATGGACCTCCTCTGGGTGGTGGTGTTAGTCCTCAACTTGGAAAGGGTGGTCCCCTCCCTGGTCTTCCACCTCCTCTGCCAGGCTCTGGTGGCCCTCAACAAGGCACTAGACAAGGCAAGGGCCCAGAATCCCCATTGCTGGAGGATCCCTGACCTGGGTCTTGCCCATCCCCTTAGGGTGACCATGCCATAAGGGAGGTCTACTCCCTCTTTGGCCAGATTGCCTAGTCTGTGTAGCTGGGCTGCCAATGCTCACAGCCTGCAATGCATCCTCTATTGGCCAGGTTTCTCTGTCTTTATAGGGACTGCACATTCTGGTGGAACATAGACCTCAGGCCAGATGTTGTATGGGGAGTCCCCTTAGAACACTACTCCTTGGTTGTTGATAAGGACTGTGCAAAGTCCTCCATGTCTCCATTCCAGAACTACTGTAATGTGACCTGGTCTTTTCAACTCAGTACACATCTTGTAAATTCAGCTGGTCTATGCTACACTGCAGGCTGCTCAACAGTAATGACCAACTCAGCTTTAGTCAAAGTCTATTCAACAGCAGCTATTGTATCCAGCATCACCTGAAACTGGCATTCCACAGCAGCTTGGCAAGCCATATAATTGCAGGGAGTCTCCCCAGGCTGTTGTGGGGCCTGCAACATGGTCAATGCTTCATTGATTGGAGATAGTGCAGGCAGCAATGATGCCTCCCCAAATGGTAACAAAAATGCTAAGGATACTTGAAATCCTTGCATTTTCTTCTGCTTGAAGTATTCTATGACCTCCTGTGCCAAAAATACCAGATAAAGTTCCACAAACTCATTTGGGTCTGTTGGAACAATGGTCTCACCAAGCAATTGCTAGATTGCTATTTGTTTAGCTACTTGTGCAGCTAAACATGCTTGAGTTGAGGCCTTAGGAACCTCAGTATGAGTCTGCCAAAATGTCAAGACCCTCCCTCTGCTAGAGGATTTCCTCATGGCCCATCTCAGTATCCATATCCAAGGTGTCATTGACATCCTCTGGAATTGTCTCAACAAATGCCAATGTTCATACTCCCATTATACTCAAGGCAGAGCAAACATGTGCTCAAGGCATTGCCCCAGCTCCACACAGAACATGAAAATCTTGGAGTTCTCCCACAATTGCTGGGAAGGATCTCAGTACTTTGCCACATACTGGTGTTGGTGCAAAAGAGTTTTCACCTTTTTTTACAGACATTGGGTGTACTGCAGGTTCCCCCCTTGATAGGACTCTATCAGAGGGCACTTGTGCTTCTCCTGGGGCAACACCACTCAGACCAGCTTCAACTGGTCAGACTGGAGTAAGTGCAGACAGCCCTCCTGGCATTACTATGCTCTCTCTGCCCATGCCATGCTGTGACCATGGCATATTCCAAAGACTTATATGGAGCATTGTGAATTGCTCCATCTATGGAGGATTTGGCAGCTGTGCTGCTAGCCTGATCCTCAATGGGCATCATTGTGCTAATCATAAGCAAACAGTAAGGTAATTAATCTAAGAACAAGTCTGTCAAATAGGGGTTCAGTCAACCCTCCATTACACACAGGCAATGACCTTTCCATGGGCTGATTCATGCTTTGCTGTGAACAGGTTGAGGATATGGCCAATGGGTTCTTGGAACTCTTTGTCTCAATCGGGGAAAGTGAATCACAGTACCCTTATATAGAGATTAGCTGTGACAAGCCACTGGCCACTTGTCTTGACCTTTTGAAGTGGAGTACTGTAGCCAAAGACAAACTCACAATTTCTGATATGCCCTACATTCTTTCTAGGAGCTTGCTCCCAGAGGTCTGACTGAGCTGCACACAGTGTCAAAGCAGACTGATTCTCCTCTGAGATTCTTGTCCCATTCTGAGGTTGGAGAGTATGAAAGGGCTGAGTGAGATGTGAGTATGCTTTGTTTAACTTTGTTGGTGCTATGGAGTTAATGTTGAAGGAGTTTCTAGTTGTGGTTGCAGCAGGAATCCCTATTCTTGCAAGCAAACTTCTCTTTTCAGTACTAGGGCAGCTTTCATTTGTTTATTCTCCTATATTTGTGCTTTTGCTCCCCATCCTTGTCAGATGACACAGAACTTTCTGACCTGTCCAACAATGATGAGCTCTCTGTGTCATCTTTGTGCAAGTCTTGCTCAATGATTCATACATACTTGTTAGTAGTGTGGTCAATCAAACAAGGAGAGAGAGACCTGCAGGACAGCAAGTATATTGTGAGTAAAACACATAAAGTCAACAAGCAAGGTAATGGTTATGGTCCGGGTCTATATATCCAAAGTCCAATGTAAATGACATGCTTACAGACATGTTTTGTTCTTGTCTGTTGACACTGTCTCCTCCCTCTCTTCTGAGTCTGTCATCTCTGTCATTTTCAACAGCTCTTTGTGCACCTGAATCCATCATTTGGTTGAGTTGCACTTGCTTCTCACCTTTGAATTTGCTGTTGGCACAATTTGGCCTTTTTCTCAATGTCATTGAGAATGCCAAGATAGGCTATTGATTGTACTTCAGCAGATTTCTGGAGGTAGAGTTTTCTGTATTGATGATAGAGGTGATTAAGACAGGTCTTGAAATCTTTCCTTGTTTAAAGGTGTTAATGTGACTCTTGAGTTTGCAAACAATAGCTCTCTCTGGCTCCATCTGATTCAATAGGGGGCTGGTCTTGACGGGCCTGTTGTAACTGGTTCTCCCCAAGTCCAACCTAGGAGCTTGACTGAATGTTTGAGTGGTCCCATCCAGCCAAGCCCTGCTGAACCTTCATTTGTACTCATTAGCTGATTTTAGGGGTAATTCAAGGGTAGCCTGATGAACAAAGTTCCCAGATATAGATGAGAATATGACATATCAATCTAATCTTTGCTAATTATGCGGAGTAACCTCATAGAAACAAGGGATTGTTTCCTACGAGAGCCAAAGTACTAACCTGGAGTGAGATTGCCGAGGTAAAAGCTAGGGACTTAGTTTCACCTCCTTCATTGGTGCCGTTAAAACTCAGTTTTAACTTCAATAAAGCGGCAATTGCGTCTTTTTCCTCTACGAGTTCATTCAAGTACTTGACAAGCAGATTTAACTTTACAACAGAGCAGCATGGCGCAGTTGGAAGCGCGCGGGGCCCATATATTCGGTTGACCCCGAGGTCACTTGATCGAAACAAGTTGCTGCTAGGTGTATGCATATGTTTCCTAATGGTCTTTTTATTCCTTTCTCCTGTTGTGTAGATGGGATTTCACCAAATCAAAGGTTTTTGAGCAGAGATAGTCACCGTCGTGAATGATAACGGGCTGAGGCACCGTCGTGAATACTGAGGATTGTAGTCACAAAACTATGAGCGAGGGTACTTCTCAGGAGAATGAATTTTAGAAAGAAAGAGCGACGAAGCTTGATGTGATTCTAGCGATCTCTGGCCCATTCGATCAATCAATTATTGATACTTTAGAAAATCCAAAAACATGCGAACTATGGTGAATACCAAATGGAATTACGGGAAGATCGAAGATACCAGAATCAAAGGGATCGCAGAGCGTTGAGAATAGATTCATAGTCTTCCTCTTCCCACCGTCGACCCCGTTTTTCGCGCAACCAATGACGACTAAATCGCGCATTGAAATTGGCTTTCCTAGGTGTCTGCAAACACTCTATCCGGACGATTTTGCCTCCTTCCTCCTCCTCATTCTCTTGTACGTCTGTCTCTGATATCATATCCAGAAGATTTCCC
>JABFYK010058579.1:0-12098 GCA_018849495.1 Termitomyces sp. T123_Mx157 | reverse complement strand
AGGGTGTGTCTGGGTTGGCCAGCTGAGACATAGAACTCCAGAGTGCTTAAACCTGGCAGAGAAGTGACAGATAACGGCTCGGAGATTCCTTGCAGCTATGTGGGGCTTCCAGGCCAGTATTAGGAGACTTGTTCTGCTGTAAGGGCAACCTACGGGGCGATGGATCTGAGTCACACAGCTAGATGAGGGGAATCCAAAGTATATTAGCATAGTAGATGACAATACAATCCGTAACTAATCACCTAGCAGAGGGGAATCTGAAGAGAACAAGTCTAAGGATCCCTGTTGCTAGGCGCAGTGCATCAGCAGCAGCGGAGGCATGAGAACTACTGTACAGGTGACCAGAGTTGATCCTAATCCTAGAGCAATGGTTGCTGAGGTAATATGGAGAACTCTGCAGTGCTCCAAAGATCTCTGCGGCCCTAGGGGGAGCTGTGGAGGCACCAGAGGAGCTACGGAGGTGCTGTAACCAGTCCCGGAGGTTGGAAAATGGAAGTCCCCTGACAAACCACCTCCAACAGCCCACAACATGTACTATCCTCTTTGCTCAACTCCCCCATGGAAAATCCCAAACTTCTCTAGCAACCCCTGGAGCTTCCTCTGCAGGCCCTGCCACCCTTTGATGACTACCACAGGCCCTGGTGCCCACTCTTCAACTCCCACCCCAGGCTCCATCACCTCTTGGATATTGACTGCAGGCCCTATTAACTTCCTGGTCCTCCCTGACTCTGGCCCTTCTCCTGTACTCTACCCATCAACAACCTGCATGAATGCATTACCACAACTGCCTGACACATCAAAACCAACAAGCTGCCCATCCTGCATGACCCCAACAAGTCCCACCCTTGATTCTGGAGGAAGTCCCCCAAGCAGTATTCAAGTTGTAAGGTAACATCAGTTACAGTAGTCTTGATATTACCTATGTGTATGTTTATTGCTTGTCTTGTTGCTCTAATTCTCTGTTTCTATCACTTTCAATTCAATCTCTACTCAGCCTTGTCTTGTCTTGTCTTGTCTTATCCTGTCTCTCTCTCTCAGTGGTTACCAGGGTGGCAGAGTGAAGTGGGATATCAAAAGGGATGGGTGCATGGGTGGGTGTGTTGGTCTGGTTGAGGTAGAGAGTTCTCTGGCAGAGGTGGGGCTGCCATCAAAGAGTTTTAAATAGATGAGGATGGGAAGGTGCCAGGGGGTTGCAGAGCAAGTGTCACCAGGGATTCATCAATGAAATTGTTGGTTGCACTATTGTTGATCAAAGTATGGATGGGGGTGGTGGAGAAGGGGAGGGTGGTGCAGAGGAGGAGGGTATGGGAGGATTTTGAGGGTAGATATACTGAGAGGTTGTCTGGAGAGAGTATGGTTGCATGGAGGAGTGTAGCCAGGGCAGAGAAGACATTGACATCTGATCTGCAGTCTAGTGTGGCATCAGGATCTAGACCACTGGATCATTTTTCATCAATTAATAGTTGTAGTCTTCTTCATTGAGAATCCATATGGCATGTCCCATGGCCTGGTGCTTGGGGCACTCATTGATGAAGTGTTCCTACTTGCCACACAGAATGCATGTGCCTTCTTTCCAGCATCACTCCTGTACCTCTGGAGCCACATCTATCCAAGGGCCACTCCTAACCTGGTTAGCACACAGGGCCTCCTGTTCTTTTGCAGTGTCTGGAGTCTTATTTAGCATTCCTTATCTAGCATTCTGATGAACTGGCTGCCAAGCCCCTGCACCCTCCAGTCAGTAGTAGTCAGCCCTTTGTAGTCATTGGACCTTATATTTCCTTTTGACATATTGTTAGTAATATCTGCTTAGCATACCTGGGCTACTTACCACATATAGTATTAGTCATAGAATAGCCACTGATGTAGTATATAAGCTGGTCAGCAAGATAGAATATCCTCTGACCAAACAATAGCAGTGTTCTCCTGGTCTACACATACCAACTGTGAGAACTCCAGCATTGCTACTCATGCTTTAGCTTGCTATGCTTGCTCCTTGCCTGACTCTTAGCTACTTGTGCCCCTTTAACTCTTGCTTGTTGCTTGTGTTGGCCTGCCCTTGCTAGGTTTACCTGTGGAGTGTTTGTTGCCTCACAGCTTGTTTGGTTCACTATGCTGTCCACCTCTCTAGCCCACAACACCCAATCTATCACCTATCTTTGGCCTCACCCTAACCTCCACAGGCTCTATGTTATTCTCCCCTGCCAGTTTGCCTGATCCCATGGATTCTATTCAGAGACTGTTAACTCATATCACAGGACTTGAGAGCAGGCTAGTGGCACTTGAATCTGCTCATATGCTGATAAGACCATACAAGAACTGAGTACCAAATTTCCAATTCTTGCTATGTTTTTGAAGATTTCCAGATTTATTGGTTTTCTTAATTCTTGGCCTGGGACTATGTTTTCTTGATTTTGGCATTATGCAATACTTGGAGATTTTCAGAATTCCTGGTTTGGGTGCAACACAACAATCACATGACCCAGTCACATGAGGCCTAGACCCTCAGCCAAAAGGCCAATGATCTCTTAACACTTAGGAGTGCCCAACTTAGTGAGGTCCCTGCCAGTAATTCTTATTTTGGCAATATGTAACTGTCACGACCCGATTCCAAGCCCCAACCTCATTCCCAACCCCACTGGCACTCCCAGAATCCCTCCCCAATACCTTATCAACCCCCAACCATTGAACCCCCTCCATGGCCATCCTGGACAACTCTGACGCTTCTCCGGCAATCTCCAATGGCCCCCAGAACAACTTCAACGCCTTCCCCACAGCCGCCAACGCTTCCCCTAATCCTTCTGGATCCCTGAAACCATTCCCACTGCCCCCAGGCCCCAACATATGTCACCCATTCATTCCCCTGATTCACTGATCTGCTCTGGAGCACCCTGACAACCCCAGAGTGGCCCACGCCCCCTATTGAGCTCATCAGGATACCGCCACAACCCACCCCTTGATCGTACCCGACACCCAATGGCTCTGCTCAGCTCTGCCAGACCCTGCTGCCATATCCACCCCTTCCCAGAGTGTTCCAGTAGTCAGTATATAAGTCATAGGGTAGCTCTTGGTACTCTAGTCTTGATATTACATTTACTGGTTACTTGTGTCTCATGTTTCTTTCCTATCTGTTTCTAATCTTGTCTCAAATCTATCCTTTTCCTCTACTTTGTCTTGTCTTGCCTCTGTCTCATCTCAACTGTGCATATTTCCTTTGTTTCTCTAAGTCCTGTACATATCCGACATCAGTACAAACTCCGTGCACATGCCACAAACTCTGAACATTCTTACAACCCTCCGGACCTCGCCCCCGCTTGGCCCAAAACCCTCCCATTCTTGATTGATCTCCCATCAGACTCCAGCTCCGCTCCTGCCACTCCCAAAGCCTCTGTCTACCCGCACTCTGTGATGCCTTAATGAACTCGTCTCCTATGCCCGCCCAAGTTCTGATATCTCATGTACTTGGTCTTAGACCCTCTCGGACCACCCTGGACTTGCTTGGACCACTCCCTGTAAGCTATCCTCACAAGTTTCACTAAGTCCACACCCTCCCAGAGCACCAGGTTATAAGTGCAGGACACTGAGTCTGCCTAGTAAGGATTTGCCCAGTGCAGCTGAGCCCCCATAGTCAGCAGAACCTGACAGTAACGGCCTCTTCATTTTTTATTGTGTTTTCATTTCTAATGATGCAGCTACCTAACAACTATCATCTTACAAATCATTCCAGCTGACTTGCTTGGGGTTGCTGGGGAATTTTGCAGTATCCTGACCCAACTAAAACATGTATCACTAGCAACATATCTAGCAACCCTTGTTAACTCTGGTTGAAATCATTTAAGGCATTAGCTCTCTTCTCTGCTTTTGCTACCCAACTCCTTCAAATCTGGCACTAGTGACCTAGTGCACAACATAAAACTTGAGCAAGTTCTCTGGAACTTAGCTTGGCTTATAACCCTCATTACAAAAGTTTGTTACTATGATTCTTACAAAATCACTAATTATTGTGTTACTTGCATGGCACTTAAGTGGCAACAGACACAATTAATGCCCATGCCCCAGGCCACTGTTGCCTCTGCCTAAATGGCTTTGCAGCCTAGTATGGGGGGCTGCATGGTTCCCAAGAGCTCAGCCATGTGGGCGGCTCCTCCTAGGCAGCCAAAGCCAAAGCCTTCCACTAAACCTTCTATTGCAACTACCTCTCAGATCTTCCAATGTGTATTGCACCCTAGCACCAATACCTCTCCTTGCTGTTCCCCTCGTTTGGGACCTACTCCCTACAGATGGCAGTACCCCATGTTTTGAGTGTGTGTTCAAACTCCCCAACTCTCTTGTTGCACATGTGGTTGGTCATCAAGAACAGGGCCTTAAACAAGCCCTTGACATCTCTGGCACCCACTTGGCTGCCTTTACAGTTGGCTGGGCTGGAGGAGACTGCCAGCATATCTCTATCAGGGGCTTTGATCAGCACATTGGAGAAGCCCTTGTAGTTATTGGAAAGTAGATAGCTAAGAAGTAAGTCTGCATACTGTGGAAGCAATGCACAGGCAATGTTGTGCTGGCAGTTGCTGCACCACCACCTTCAGAATACACCATATTGTCCACCCCTACTCCTACTAGGCCCTTGACACACCCTTCTAATGATTAACATGGGAATTCTCAAACCTCCACACCAGCCTCTACTTTCTCCTATCCAGCAGCCCCCATTTCTCCCTCCAGGCATGCCAATGTTGAGCATTCACACTGGGGCCACTCCTGCTTCAGAAATGAACATGACTTCACCTATGACCCTCTCTACTCTAGAGCCTGGTGCTTCAACTCTGATCATCAACTATGTCTTTGGCCATTATGCTGAGGCATCTTGTGCCACTGCTACTTGTAGTCAGCCTTGGTGGAGGAGGTAACACTGTTTGTCAAGTTGATAAATTTTGAGGGGGGTAATGTAAGGGGACAACTCTGTTAGGTAACTCTGATAGGTAACTCTGATTCTATCTGACCTTAGTCATAGGAATGGCATCTTATCTAGCATTCCTTATCTAGCATTCCTTATCTAGCATTCTGATCAACTAACCACTAAGCCTCTGCACCCTTCAGTCAGTGGCAGTCAGCCCTTTGTAGTCATTGGACCTCTAATATCCTTTTGATATATCGCTAGTAATATCTGCTTAGCATACCCAGGCTGCTTACCACATATAGTATTAGTGATAGCATAGCCATGGACATAGTATATAAGCTGGTCAGCAGGATAGAATATCCTCTGATTGAACAATAGCAGTGTTCTCCTGGTCTACACATTGAACTGACTGTAAGAACCCCAGCATTGCTACTTACACTTTAGTTTGGGAGGAGCTCCAGGTGGGACAGGTGCCCATATTCTTGCTCTAGTCTTCCTAGTAATACTGGTCAATTTGCATTACAAGAGCCTGATAACTGTTGTATATAGGCTGTTTGAGTGTGAGGCAGAAGACATTCTTGATCTGTTGGGGAAGAAAACTGGAGGGCATTGTAGTTCCAACTGGTCTTATAGGCTTCTCATTCAAAATGGATGATGAAAGTCATAAATTGTTCATTGTCATGCATTCAGAAATTGAAGAGATTCTCCTCTGCTTCTACTACTGTGCCAAATACTCCAAACTTACTGGAGAATTCCTGGGTAAAGGCAAGCTAGTTAGAGAGTATGGGATTGTAGAGGTCAAACCAGAGCAGAGCAGTGTAGTGGTTGAAGGTGGTACCTGTAAGGGGACGGTCCCCCTAGGACTATTTGATTCTATTCCAGGCTTAGTCTGAGGATGATCCAAGATTCTAGCTCATCTGACATACTGCCTGTCATGCCCTACACCCTTCTGTCACCATTAGTTGCCTTCTATGAATCACATGCTCAAACTTTACTCAGTATAGATTAATTGTTAGCCTAGCTTCCATACATACTGCTGACAGATGAAGTAGTCATGTTAGTTATCATTTCTAGCAATGTAGTAGTATATAGGACAGTCTGCAGGATAGAATATCCTCAGACTGAACAATAGCAGTGTTTCCCAGATCTATCCACCAAACTGACTGTAAGCTCCCTTAGTGATGTCCAACTCTCTTTGGTCTTTGCCTTGACCCTCACTTGACTCTAACCTGCATTAGCACCTGTTAGACTCTTGCTTGTTTCTCTGCACTTGGCCTTGCAAGATAGGAGTATCCTACATTGTTGAGCATACTCTTACAGTACTCTGTAAATACAAGTGGCAAAAGCTACCTGGGAGCTCTCAATGGTGAAACATCAAGTAAGGAAAGTCTGCTATCTCTGGGGATTACAACTATTGAAGAGCTCTAGTCTTTGGATGTCAAGGTTGCCTTCTTGAGCCAGGGCATTGTGAGTATTATCCTGGGGATTTTTAGTTCAGAGTAGGGGTCCAGCATTGTAGTAATAGTAATAGTGATTTCTGCCCCCATGCTGAGGGGTCAAGGCATCTATAGCCAGGCCCCATCCTCCCAGGAGTCTACCCAGAGGTCCACCATTGGTCCCACACCTGGAGAAGGGCCAACATTGCCTAGGGGGCCCTTGGGCCCACTGGAGAGGGGGGCCTGAAGAGGCTGTTGTTGATATCTGGGTGGTTTAGCAGAGGGTTGGGGAGAGCAGAGGGTTGGGAGGACCAGGGGAGAAGCAGGTCCCAGGTGCTCCAGAGCCTATGAATTGGTGTGGGGCAGGTGGAGCATTTGGATGGAGCAGGGGTGCATTTCCACAAGAAGTGGGTAAGTTGAAGTAGGGAGGTCAATCCCATGTAGGCCCCAGAGCTCCTTCTCCAGGGGTGGGCTCTCTGCTGGAGTTCTCTGGTTCATTGGTATAAGAGAAGAGGTTGGTGTAGTTGGAGGTGAGGTTGCATTTGACAGAATTGGGTTGGGAGGGCTCCAGGGCATGTGTTCTGGGCTTGGCAGGCTAGTTCTAGGTATAGAAGACACTAGGGAGAGAGCTTGCCCAGGGATGCTCTGAGAGGCCAATGGTGCAAGCAATGGGCTGGTTGAAGAGTCCTCTCCTCCTATAGGATTGAGGGGCCTGAGAATGTTGGATGCAGCATCAAGTTCTCCTTGTTGGCAGGAGGTGGGGGCCAGGCCCTTTTTCTGTGCTCTGGAGGGTTCCTCCCATTTTATATGGAAGAAGTGGGCAGGGTCCTCTGGATCCTCAAAGTGTTGGAGATTGGGACTGGTGTGCAACTCCTCAACCAGGTTACAGAGTTTGTCCTGGAGGTTGGCATCTACCCCAATGGTGCTCCTGATGCTTTTGGGGAGGTTGCCCTGTTGGTAGCATTTGTAGAAGTCAAGGAGGCAGTCTGCCCATGGCTTTGAGGTTCTGAAAAGGTTGTGGTGTCCAAGGGTGATGAGGAGAGCATGAGTGCATCTGGTGAATTTAGCATGAGAGATGCAGAGGGACTGGAGGACTTCATCATGTTGCTAAGTGTAAGCTTCTACCTGTTGCTGTCTTGGAAAGGGTGGGGCTTGAGTCAAGGGCAGGGTGGAGGGTCAATTCCAGGGAGGGAAGTAATTTATGAGTTGCTCCATAGGGATAGGGATTGCAGTAGAGGCTGGATAGGAGTAGTAGGCTCTGGCAGGATAGAACAGGGAGTTAGCTGGGGCTAGGAGGGCCATGTGGTCCTCAGGGTCTCTGGTAGGCCTTTGGGTGGTACAGGGGGGTAGGTCCCTTCAGCAGAGTAGGGCATGGAATGCCTCTAGCCAGAGGGTACTCCCTGAGTAATAGAAGGAGTGTTAAGGAACTTGGGTTTGATCTGGGGCCCAGTATGCTGCAGAGTAGCAATTGGTGGGTTGAGCTGGGTAAAACAGGGCATAATATGTAATATTGGCTGGGTGGTCCAGGGGTGGGTAAGTGTAAGGGGAACCTTTGGAGGCTGTGGCTAAGTCACACAACTGGCAGAGAGAGATCCAAAGTCTATTCAGTATCTGTACAGGGTCTATAGACATAACTACTCACCTGGCAGAGGGAAATCCAAAGAGAACAAGTCTAAGAAGCTCCCTGGCCAGGTGTCATGCTTCAGAAAAACTTCTAACCCTAACCAACAGGTGCAAACTCTGGAGATTGTACCAAAAATAGAAATCCATTGTAAATGGCCTCAATCTCCAGACTCATAGCATGTGACTACGGAGAAATATGGCCAAAAGATAGCCCTTGGCCAAAGGTATTTGTCACCAGGGAATGGGAGGACAAAGATCAAAGGCAGGCTTGGAATAAAGGAAACAAACCAGAAGGTCCAGTATGAACAGTCCCCTGACATCATCCTCCCTCTAGCATGCATGTGAGGGAATGCTCAACACTGCAGGATAATCCTATCATGCAATGCAAAAGCTAAGCTTGCAAGGGTCAAAGCTGGGTGGAGACAGAGTCAGACAATGCTAGGGAGCTCACAATCAATCAAGTGGATAGACCTGGTAGATGCTGCTATTGATTGGTCAAAGGATATTCTATCCTTGCAACTGGCTTATATACTACATCTGTGGCTATGCTATGACTAATACTGTATGTGGTAAGTGGCCCAGATATGCTAAGCAATGAGTAATCAATATGACAAAAGGAGATATAGAGTCTGGTGTCTATGGCAGGTGACTACTAAATGATGGGAGCAGAGCAGGGAAAGATGGGCAGTGTTACAACCTGCTCCCTTTTACCCCAACATCACTCCCAGTTTGCTTGCCCCCCTGGAGCCCCTTCCCCAATCCTCCACCAAAACCCCCAATGACCAAACACCCCTATGGCCACCCTGGATAACTCTGACACTTCTCTGGCAAACTCCAACGGCCTGCTGGCCAGCTCTGACACCTTCTCCACAGCCATCAATGCTTTCCCTGACTCTTCTGAACTCATGGAAACCTCTCAACTGCTCCTGGCTCTAGTGTACATTACCAATTCACCTCCCCAGTTCATCTGACCTACTCCAGAGCACTCTGATGACCTCAGAGCAGCCTACATCCCCAACTGATCCCACTGGAGTACCACCACAACCTGCCCCTTGATCATACCCAACATCCATTTCCTCTGCCTAAGCTCTATCAAATCCCGCCACCATATCCACCACCTCCAGAATATTTCAGTAGTCAGTATATAAGTTGTAGAGTAACTCCTTGTACTCTAGTCTTGATATTGCATTAACTGGTTACTTGTGTCTTGTGTCTCTCCTCTCTCTGTTTCTACTTTCTGTCTCAAATCTATCTTGTTTCTTTGCTCTGTCTCATCTTGCCTCCACCTCATCTTGACTGTTTATATTTCCTTTATTTCTCTAAGCCCTATATATATCTGACATCAGTACAAACTCTGTGCACATGCTATGAACCCCGAACATTCTTATGACCCTCTGGACCTCACCCCTGCTCAGCCCCGGAACCCATCAAGTCTTGATTGATTTTCCATCAGACTCCAGCTCCACTCCCACCACTCCCAAAGCCTCTGTCTGCCCAAAATCTATTATGCGCCAACGAACTTGTCCCCTATGCCCACCCAAGCTCAAACATCTCACATACTTGGTCTTAGACCTTTCCAGACTACTCTGGACTTGCTCAAACTGCTCCCTGTAAGCTCCCCTCGCAAGTTCCTCCAGTCTGCACCATTCCGGAGTGCTAGATTATAAGTGCAGGACATTGTGTCCGCCTAGTAAGGATTCACCTAGTGTAGCTGAGCCCCCATAGTCAGTGGAACCTGACATGATATCAAGACTCCCCCTTACTCCATTCTTGATGTCTGCATACAACCCCACTGACAACCATGCCAGCTACCTAACCAACATCTATGGTTGGCTGGTCCCTGAAAACCAATACACCCTGTTCTACCCAGGCCCCCTGGTGGACCAGTACATTTCCTGCCATTGGACCTCTATTTCCAACCAGGTGTTCTATGCCCCCTCCATCAGCTAGGGAATCCCTCTGGGCCGGCCCTGCTCTCCTGCACCTCTGGCTGATGGCAACCACCCCCACATGTACCCTGGAGGATACCTAGCAGTGCCCCCCAACCTTGCCTACCTTCCCCCCACCCACTACTATGCATACCCAGCCCCTGCTGCCATCCCAGCTCCTCCAGAGCAACCAGATAATTATTCCCCTCCCCAATTGCCATTCTCTGCTCGACTCCCCCCTTTCCCCAGACAGCAAAGGGTCAAAGCCTATGTCCAACAGCACAACAAAGTCCTCTGCTCCCTCTGCCTCTCCTCTGCAGAGTTCACAAGGCATGTTCACACCCTCCTCATCAACCTAGGCTACCCTGGCACTCCCACAACTCCAGAGGTTTGGGCAGACCAACTCCTCAACTTCCACAAATGCTTCCTGCAGGAAAACCTCTCCAAAACCATGCAAGGCACCCTGGGGATTGATGCTAATCTCCAGGATGAGTTATGCACCTTAGTTGAAGAGATCCACATGAGTCCCGACCCTCATTCATTCAAGGACCCTCTGGACCCCTCCCACTCCTTCCATGTGCAATGTGAGGAACCCACTGGAGCACAAAGCAAAGCCCCACCTCCCATTCCCTGCCAGCAGGAGAAGCTTAACATAGTGTCCAACATCCTAAGAAGCCTCAACCCCACAGGAGAATTGTTCAACCAACCCGCCACTCACATCCTGGTCCTCTCTGCCTGTGCCCAGGAAAACTCCATCTCCAGCACCTTCTGTATGTGGGACCAACCCGCCACCCCTGAACCCCATCGACAACAACTGCCCCCATTCATCAATGATAACAACCAAACCCTTTCTTACATTGACAAGCCAGGGAACCCAACAATCCTCCTCAGGACAGGCCTGTCACGACCTGCTCCTCTTGCCCTGCACACATTCCCAACCTGCCCTACTCCCCCGGAGCCTCCCGCAACACCCCGTCAAATTCCACAAGTCACCCTGTACCCCCGCGGCCGCCCCAGCTAACTCTGATGCTTCTCTGGCAAACCCCGATGGCCCCCTGCCCAACTTTGACGACTTCTCCGCAGCCACCAACACTTCCCCCCGGCTCCCTGGACCCCCTTGACTATGTGAACCTCTCCCCAATAATCCCCGGCTTTGTTGTACGTCACCAGTCAGTCCCCGGACTTTCCCAAATCACTCCGGAGCATCATGACAACCTTGGGATGGCCTGCGCTATCAAGTGATCCCATCAAAACCCAACGCGGCCTGCTCCCTGATCATACCTGACACCCGTTGATCCAGTACGGCCCCACCGAGTCTCACTGCCACATCCACTGCCCTGCGGAATGCTTTCCTTGACCCAGCCAACACCCGTTTAGCCCTGCGCAGCTCCGCCAAGCTCTGCCGCCACCCCCCGCTGTTCCCAGAGCTCTCCAGTAGTCAGTATATAAGTCATAGAGTAGCTCCTCATACAGTAGTCTTGATATTACCTACCGTTTGCTTGTTACTTGTCTGTTGTCTCGTGTTTCCTATGGTCTGATTCTCTCTGTCTCGTGTCCTGTGTTCCCGTGTCCGGTTTCCTTACTCTCAGTTTCCTGGTTCTGTCTTGTTTCCATTTCCATTATCATTCTCGTTATCGTCTCGTGCCCATGTCAATCTATTTCTATTTTTGTCTTGTTTTGCCTTGTCTCCGTCTGCTCCGTCTCGTCTTGACTTTGTTTGTCCTGCCTCGTCTCATCAACCAGTTTCCTTTGTCGTGCCTAAGTCCATTCCACCCTGACGCCCTTACAAACTCCGCGATCATGATTACAAACCCCCGCCATTCTTTAAACCAACTCCGGACCTTGCCTCCTGCTCGGTCCTGCACCCCATCAACTTCCATTGATCCCCCAGCAAACCCAGGCTCCGCTTCCCTTACTCACGTAGCCTCCATTCATCCCGCACCCACAGTACTCACTCCCGGACCTGTGCCTGACACCCCGCCAAGTCCGCCTCTCTCCGCAACTCCTCCCGGAACCCTCCGGACCAGCCCAGACTTGCTCGGACCACTCCCCAGTGTTCATCCTCACTAGCCCCTTGTGTTTCGACCCCCTTCGAGTGTCCTGTTGCCTGTGTATGGGATCATGTCCACCTAGTAAGGATTCGCCAAGTGCAGCTGAGCCCCCGTGGTCAGCGGAACCTGACAAGGCCCCCCCACCTCAACTCCTGTGCCCTCTGCATCAACA
>JABFYK010058578.1:0-12104 GCA_018849495.1 Termitomyces sp. T123_Mx157 | reverse complement strand
ATATACTTGTCTAGAGACCACTTTCCTTGCAACCATACTGATCTTGGTCTTATAGGGAGAGGGCAGCAGTCTTGGCAGGGTTGAGGGAGAAGAACTCAGCTTGGAAATCCTTCTCAAACTCTATCTAACTAGCAAAACTCTCTACTCCTCCTGGACACTGGAAAATGTGCAATGCATAGGTCAAAGCTTCCTCAAACAAGGAATCTTGTTCTGAGAATTGTTTGAGTTCTTCTCAATATTTCTCTGTATTTGGAGATCTCAACAGAGTTCAATCAAAGCCCACCAGAAGAAAGGTGTAGCCAAGTCAAAGAATGCAAAGAAAAAGTCAAACTGTCAGGCTGTCTGGAATATCAAAAAATAAACACTATTAGTGGGAAGGATACACTGAAACGTACATGAAGTAGTCTTGTAACCTGCAAGAATAAGTATATTATGCTGTTTTCAACACCTGTTGCTCATGAGAATCACAGATTGACTTACCATCTGAGAGAACATATATGATCAGACATCAGATTATCAAGGCATGTCACAATGACATACTTGGGCCTTAATTTCATCAAGAGACAAATGAATATCCAAGCTGGCAGTCTCTGACCTAACTTGATCTTCATTGTAGATATTGATGATCACAGAGGAAGAAAAATAAATAGACATACCAAGTATTCTGATGATTGACTTGTCAGCATGACTTTTGGAAACATGAGCTTCTTTTTCTGCATGTGCTTGTTCAAGGAGGTCATTGGCAATATCCTAGACACTGTCAGAGATCACCTGAAACATGTTTCTGCATTTAGTAGGCATTTTGAACAATAAGGAAAGTGCTGGTGCCAAGATAGAAGCAAACATGGACATAAGACCAGATTTTATAGCACCAAAGGAATCTAATGCATTTGCTATTGAAGACCTGTTGCCTTTGAGTGAGCCAAAATTGTGCCTGAATCTACCAATGCCAATACTATCAAGTCTGAGGGTAACTGAGGTCAAGAGCAACTTGGACTCATGGTTGGCTCTAGAAATACAAGATATGCTTCATGCTAAGCAATGATAGTGAGATGTGTGGCTGCAATTATGGACAAAGTTAATCACCATTCTTGTCCTTCAACAACGATACTATCATTTGAAGAGGTCCAGATAGAGGAATCCCAGATGTCCTTTCAACTGTAACATTGTTCAACAATTGAAAATAATGAAATATGAAAGCATACCATGTATGCTGAGTCATAAAATACAGGTGTTAAATTGTGGATTGCTGAGTTGCTGAACAGGAATGAGAGGGCCCAACGCTGCCTAAAAAGTATATGAGTGGGAAGATATCAGAACAAATCAAGACAAAACCAACCTCTTGTGTGTTTCATGCTCTGCCCAGAGTAGATCAGGGCCAAACTGGCAAAATGAGCTCCCATCAGATCTAACCAATTAAAAACTTACAAGTGAGAACATGTTTTGGAAATTAGACAATTGCTGATGCATGAACATATCCTTTGAGAGGAAATGGGCTACGGTCTTGGGATCACATTGATACACCTGTCTCATACTTGAGACAGGTTGAATATACAAAAAAGATAAGAAATACCCACAACAAGCTGAAAACCATAAGCTTGGGTAATGTCGAAAACTGTAGACATGAAAAACTTACCAAGTATAAGAAGAAAATCACTGAAGAACCCAAAGAGCATGCATTGAACAATGCCAGCAAAAGCTCTGACATCAAATCAAGGCTGGTCATGTGTTTTGATAGGCAATCAATGGCTGTGCTTGGCAATCCAGCTAGAACTCGAACCGACACCCAAGACAGCCATGGACGACTATTGCAACAACAGATACCCTACCCCCCTCGATACCACATGCCAGACCATCCAGAAACCAGAGCCGGCCACCATACAAACCATGTAGAAGGCTATTAGGGAAAAGCTTGGGGAAAAGAGTGAAAAGAAAGGCGTCAGATGTACACAGACCGAGTAACACCGAGCCGGCACCCCATTGACCAATGAGAAAGGAAAGCCAAGAAGAACCACGCGGTACAACCACAGGAATGCATGGAAAGCATCTGGGTCCGTGCACGTACAACGAGTTATAAAAGGAGGAGAAGAATCGGGGGAGAGGCCAAGCAACGACGTACCACGGCTCGGGTAGCCCCAGGGAGCGGCTAACTTAGGCTTACGAGTATTTAGTTGGTTCGGGTTTTTAATTATATATATTTTTGAACCCATTCAATAGTTCGAGGCCATCTCAACTAGCGAATAAATCAATTTAAATCTATACCTACGACTGTAACGTCTAAGTGAGCTTTCGTGTAACTTAAGCCTCCAAAACTCTGTGAAAAACAAGGTTTGATCCGTTGATCCGATCAATTGACGGCATCAAAACTTACATTTCGCCATCAACATAAAACGACAGAAATAGAGCCTATTACTTCAGGCACCGGAGAGAGATGACCATATCTATGATCATAGACGATGCCTATGGACGTTTTCTCGAGCTTACTAGGAGAAATCGGGAAACGACGATCGCAGCTACGGACAGAGGTATTACAGCTTCTAGAGTTCCAGTATACCATCAAGTTAGGCTTCGAAATACTCAATGTGTTTCGTCAGAGCATACACTAGTGGTGAGACTCGGAAGGAAAAGGCGACATTACGTTGGAAACGCACAATCCTCTCTTTGTGATGAGATATGGATGGACTCAAGTGATATCAACATCATTACATATGTACAACCTTTTGCTCCGCTGAGACCGGGTTGTCCCCAAGGAGTACACTCAGAGGATATTGCTGAGGTTACATACAGAAGATCTCTTATTGACTGGAACAGCAGCTATCAAATCTTGGTTTCAATCGCCTGAACCCTTAGAAATAAGTATGAGCCACTTAACAGTACTGACTAGGCACTTGAGCGCTTCAGCGGAATATAATGCAACGAGACCGTTCACTATTATGTCAGAACTAGGTTATCAGCCAACCACTAGTTCCTAACAAACTTTCCGTCGATACGCCGCCACATACGGAGACTTGTTCCTTCCGCATCTGGACCGCAACTAGATCGAGGTTCGAGGGTTTCTCCTCAATTTCTCGTGCCTGTGTAAAGATGTCCGAGAAGGATGGATCGAGAAGGGAGGGCAAATGTTCCACCTCGTGTTTTGTCTCGTATTCTCCATGGTTTTGTGAATGTAGAGTTTCGCATGGAGGTTTGGCGAAGTCAACCCCAGAGGTACGTACTAAAGCTTCTGGATCATCTGGAGTGGTTCCGAGTCGTTCTTCCGAAGAAGCGCCTTGTGTCTCCTGTGCCTGTGAATGTAAAATAGAGCGTGAAGAGTTGCAAACGAGTCACTTACTACCACTGCAGAGGTATTACAGGACGCTTTGAGGCAAGCTTCCCTGAGTACCTGAGCCTGCTCCTTATTCTCCCAATGCAGTTTCTGGGCCAATGATCGCGCAACGCTACCTTCCGCCTCCAATCTTTCAATACTCCCATCTCGTGCCCTCGCCTCTTCGATCAATTTCGCATTCCGAGCTTTCAACCGCTTATTAGTCTCCTTGATCTTTCGAATTTCCTGCGTATTCCTATTCTTCACCTCCAGCAGATTCTGAATCTCCAACCGCAATTTCCCCTCCTCTTTTATTCTCCGAGCTCGATCTTCCATGAGCTGATCAACCTCGCCCCGAAGACCGTATAGTTCTGAACGCAACTCTGCATTCGCAGTTGAAAGGCACTGTACCTCCCTCATGGTCTCCGTGTGCTGCGGAATTGCAGAGCGGAATTGAAAGGTATCCTGAGCACGTTGTTCATTTAGTAGATGTTGGTAGTAAATACGCAGCGGAGGGAGCTGTTCATCTCTAGAGCTGTAGCTGTAGCTGTTTTGGCTCGAGATGACGGGTGTCGTAGTACTCGGGGCATAATCATCTATTCGATAGTTCTCCTGTCCGAGAGCCGGGTAAGGATTGAATGAAAGTCCCCCAGTTGTGTAATACACACGAGACTCCTCTGAGCCTTGACGCGGGTTCGACATCATGATGTCCTGTGGTGGATATCCAAGCGGTACGTTAGAAACACGTTGGGGTGTCGTTGAGTGGGAGATAGGCAAAGATGTATTAGCGTTATGAGTTGGTATTCTAATTGGATTGAACCCCAGCCGTTTCTTCTGAGTACTCTGCGGAGGAAGAAATTGTGTTCTAGTTATTGATTGAAGGCGTGGTTTAGTGAGGATGCTCTGTTGAACGTTGGCTACGATAGTATCGTCAGTGAATCCTCCATGCATGCTGTAATTGGGGCTACTACGGCATACATGTGATGTAGTTCGTGGGCAAAGAAGACTTTGTGTCAGCTCCGGATTAGGAAGGGACGGCACTAGTATGAATAGGTTGTCGGAGTATTAAGTGTTTTTGATTAGAGAGATGTAACATTATAGTTGCCTGGGCATAGAACTATTGAACATTGAGCAAGTTTTATGTACATGATTCACGTACGTGGTATAAGAGATAAGGGTACTAGGTTCCTACTATTACCAAGAAACAGAAAGGCATAGTAGAGGTATGTATACGTGCGGAGTAATGTACAAAATGCCGGAAGATACTAACGTTAATTCGTGCGTAAAGATGTGGTGTACGCATGCATTATATCCAATGAGTCAATCAATCCATGAGCGTATAGTCCAATTCAAAATCATCATCTCTATCCGTCCTCGCGAGGCCCTTCCGCATCTCAGTCAACATCGACCTCGGTAGCTTCGTCATTTCCTCTGATTCCTTCGGATGCCGATTAAGACAATGTATATACCTATCCAAGTTCGACACGTCCATATCAAAATGAGCAACCGGAAAACGCAGCTGTCTCGCCCTGTCGAGTTTCTTTCGTTCGAGTCTAAGATTGTCCAGAATTAGCGTGGAAGAAAGTGATGGAACGGGACTACACACATGCACATGCGACAGATAAGCTGGTTTCTATGTTCCTTGAAGATGACGTCCAAGTGATCTTGAGAGAGCACGTAAGACTGGGCTTGGTTCATACCCGACAAAGGAACCCTCGTCCCATCCGGAAGCTCTATCCACTGAAAAAGACTTGCTTTCGCCATGGACGAATCGCTGTGACAGCGCTTAAGAAGAGGAAGGGGTGTATGATCCGCTGCCGAGTCCGCAGAGCTCGAGTCGGGGTACATGAGTGCCCACGTATCATCTGCAACCAGAGTGTCCGAGGGTGAGACTTGAGGCGATGTAGGCGGCGAGGCTGAATGTGAACTCGCTAGAGACACCGGCTGTTCCTCTTTCTTAATTTGGACCTCCAAAGAGGAGGCAGAAGACGATGCTGGAGGGTGTGAGTACGGTCCAGGCTTGGGCTCGACGCGAGGGGACTGTGAGCGGGATGGTCTGGCTGCGGTTGAGGCGGCAAGAGATCGAGTCTTGGACAGGGCACCACAGGATCTAGAGCGGCGTTGGACAGGTGGTCGGTAAGGTTGGATGCCCATCTTTTCGGCCATTAGTGCTTTGACCTTCGCCCAGGCAAAGTCCCGCTCTCGCTGATAGGCAAGAGATTGCGCGCGCAGCTTTTCCGTTCGCAGCTGCTCGCTCATCAGCGCATGGGAACACGAGACGCGGAGACCGTTCAGTTCATAGCGAAGACGGTCTTCTACGGATTTGAGAGCGGTATCGATGGACTTGACGGGGGAAAAATCGGGAGAAGGTATTGGAGAATCGTCGATAGACGAGGAGGAAGGGATCCTGCGGAGGACCGGCTGTAATTTGGGGAGAGGCAAGGGTCTCTGACCGATACGACGAGTAGACATAATTGGATTGGATCTTCGAGCGGATTTTGTAGTTCTGTAGGCGCCGTGTAGAGGTACTTGAGTAGCAGATAAGGAGCCCGTCTGAACCTTGTGGAGGAGAAGGTTAGTTGTAGAGGGAGACTTGAGATCGACAGTGAGTGGACGCACAGGCAATGAACGCTTTGATACGCGGTTGGAGAGCGGATGCATATGTGGAGGGTCAATTATATAGGGAATCTATGTAGCGGCAGAATAATAGCTAGGGGCGGTGCGATGGAATCAGTTGTCTTGCAACTTGCCCGAGACCAGCAGGCGTTGTAGGATAGAGATCGGAGTACGACTACGGTATCGATGGATGGACCCACAGTCAGGGTTTTTAGTATACAAGGACAACAATTGAGACGTCAGAAGCATTAGTCGCATCATACAAAGACAATAAGCATCTCGATCACGGCTGAGACAGAACAATAAGAGGGCAAGCCGGTTTCCGTTCTACTGCCATAGGATATGCTACGAAGCTTCGCTGGATGTCTACGGGTGACACAGAGGGCTGTGAGAACGAGAATGAGATTTTTGTCTGTTTTTGTTGGAGGCATCAATCCGGGTCGACTAAAAGCCATTTTTGGCGAATTACGGAACAGCAGTTACAAAGTTTGTGCGCCATTCACAAAAAGGCTTCTGGAGACTGGGAAGGCCAAGCATGCATATCAGCGTGTGCCGAAGACAGGAAAACCATCGAGCGCGAAGCATTATTGTAGGGAACACTGGCACAAAGCTCCGATTGTTGACAATTGGGCTATACCAAGTACATAGTCGAGATCAGTTGAACGTTAAACGAGAATTCGGCAGGGAAGAAAGTGTGGGCAAAAGAAATCCAGAGAAAGGCATCATGAGAAACCGTTCTAGAAAAGAGGTTCGTTCAATTGGGAGCGATTGTAGCTAGAGATTACCTAATGCCATCAAAGGCCATATGGCTGCTCCGACCAATATTAACTATGTAGTTGGAATTTCGTCTCGGACTCGGATGAATATTGCAGATGTAGAATGGTCAGGAGCCCAGTGAAATGGGAAACACGACTAACAATGGATTATAACAAGATTCCAAGTAATTAGGATGGTTGGCAGTCAAAATGGGACGGACGTCTAACCTTCATCTCGGCGGATACACGGCTGTGGTTGCTGTATAACTGCTGCTGCGGCTCACTGTTGAGGATCATTCAGAACATGAAGTCGGTCCGATAGGTTGCGAGATAAACTGATCCGTACCTCAGCTCTTATCAGATCTCGGGAGTGAGTTGGTGGCAGTGCACAAAAGTCTCCACTTCCTCCTCCGTCACGTCACGGGCGGCCAACTTGGAAGCGAACCACTCATTGCACGCACATTTGTCCCTCCTTAATGTCTGTATTCTACTCCACCGATAATGAGCCAGAGGTCACAAACAGGAAAGGTGCGGTCGTCGCTGCACGATCCGTCAAAGATCCCATCCATGACATGAGTACGACTCTCTTACAATTCAGACCACGTGTAACCATTTTTTTTTGTTCATGAGTATTCTTACAGTTCCATTGTCGCCCCGCCTTTGTATGTTCATCGATACGTACGTATGCTAGCCTGCCTTGAGGTCGTTCTGGGCTAGAGCGAGTGATCTCGTAGGAAACAATTCCAGCGGCTGCGCAATATCAAACAGCTCGGCACGTCGTACTACATCTGGCTAGGGGCTTCCCATAGTCGCTTTGAGCATTGCATCGGTACGCCTTATCGCATGTCCAATTTGTCATGTTGTATTCATAGGGCTATAGGTGTTGCTTTCCTAGCTCGCTCAATGGCCACCCATTTAAAGGATAAACAGCCTGAACTTGGGATTACGGATCGTGACATCGAATGTGTTGAGGTGGCAGGCCTTTGCCACGATCTTGGTCATGGGCCATGGAGTCATGTATGGGACGGGCTGTTCATCCCAAAAGCACTGTGTGTTTTCCTTTTTTTTTTTACATTTCATGGTGGTGTGTTGACTATTTGGTAGGCCCGGGAGATCATGGAAGCACGAAGACGCGTCTGTAATGATGTTCGACGCTTTAGTTCGGGAAAATGAGATTCCTATGAAGGCTGAAGACGACGCCTTTATCAAAGCTCTCATCTCCGGCGATCCGAGCCAGTGTTGGTAAGTCACTATATATTATTAGAAAGGGGACTTGGGTTGTCGATTATTCCATAGCGCGGATGAGAAACCCTTCTTGTTTGATATCGTTGCCAACAGGAGGAACGGGCTTGACGTTGACAAGTGAGCGACCTGGGTGTTTTATGATACTACGTTGATCTGATTGTTCGGATCTAGATTCGACTACATCCCGCGCGATTCGCATATGGTGGGTGATAAGATGAACATAGCGCTCATGCGGTTCGTTCATGACATCACCGTATTCTAATGAGCCTACTCTAATCTTCTCCAAACTAGCATTATCAACTCTGCCCGCGTCCTTGACGATCAGATCTGTTATGATATCAAGGACGCCAACCTCATCTATGAAATCTGCGCTACCAGATTTAAACTTCACAAAATGATATATAGTCATAAAGCTGGCATGTAACCTGTTCTTTTTTACGGCCGTTTCTAATCTCTGACTTTTCCATCCAGCCAAGGCCATCGAATACATGATAATTGACGCGCTTCTGGAAGCCGAACCGCATATGAAGATCGCGAATCGCGTTGATGATCCGAAGAAGTATCTCTACCTTACAGACGACATAATGGGCCGCATCGAAGAGTCTACAGATCCCGTGAGTCAAAACCAAACACGAGTACCAAAGCTTCTTTTGACTCAAAGTAAATTCCCACAGGAGCTAGCTAAGTCTCGCGCCATCTTCGACCGCATCCGGACGCGTGATCTATACAAGATGGTTGATTACAAGGTTGTCGATTGGCCTTGGGCAGATATTTTCCAGAATAATATTACTCCTGAGGGGATCGTCGAAGCTGCGAGGGAGTTGAGTGAAGAAGATCTGTCTATCAAGGAGCTTGTTAAGACTCTTAGTGTCGAGCACGTAATCTGTGATTTCTCACTGATGCATTACGGCATGAAAGAGAAGAATCCTCTTGACTTTGTGAAATTCTACTCGAAACGGCATCCGAATGGTAAGCAAGGCTTCCCAGATGTCCACTTCGAACGTGTCTAACAATCATACTAGAACCTTCCCACGCTGAACGTGGCGTCTATTCAAACCTCATGCCCCAATTCTTCGCCGAACTTCTCGTGCGCATTTTCACAAGGGACGTCGACTACTTCGGCGTCATCCAAGCAGGATACAGACGGTGTCTTCAGAAACTCCCTTCCCAGATCAACGACCCAACCCCAGACCAGCTCGTTCTTGAACCGATGTTCCCGATCACGCCGCCTGTGCAGTCGCAGTCGCAGTCTTTTGCGGAAATAACACCAACGCCTAGTCCGCCGGTGCTTGCTAATGATCATGGGCTGGTACCATCAGCACCGGCACCGGTACCTACTACGCCTAGGACGTTCTCGCGCGTCAGCAGCTTTTCGCGGCCGGGTCATGGACTCGGACGGGGAGGAGGAGGAGGAGGGGGGGGTGGTGCGACGGATCCTACGCCGTTTTCGAATAATAATTTTACGACAGTGGATATGTCGTTTGCGCCGCCAAGTCCTTCGCGGAAGGCTAAGAGACGTAGGGTCGATTGATGGCCAGCTGTCTTGTTATTTTCTTGGTAGATTGAGTTTGATTGAGGCAGGATGCGAAATGGAGGACACCTTTTTATTGGACATGGATACCCTACAGTTGCCATCTTGACGATGGATGTATATATATACCTTGATACGCACAAAAGTGATACATAGCATAGTAATATAGTTGAATCGTTACTTACATACAATGTGGATAGCTATTTGAAAGTGGGGGGACATCAAAGTTTTGGAGTACCAGCAATCACCCACTTCCCATCGTAGGGTCCAAGTCTTTCTCGGAGACCTCCCAAGCTTCGGCTTTTCTCCAATACTTCTTACTATTTTTCCCTGAGGACATTAATTTCCGCGGTACAAGTTACCACGCATGAGGAGATCTCCAATCCTCTGAACTTCAGCGATCACTGCCACAGTTCCAGCCTTGGCCTTTCCAGCCCATCGCGGATCTTCTTATTCTCCGCCCAATAATCCTCTAGAACGGACCAAAGCCACTTTTGGTCGGCAGTAGCTTCTGCTAGGGAGTTTTGTAGTAATTTGATGACTACGTAGAGGCCTTCGCTTGAGCTTGAGGTTATGTAGTGGGTAGCTAGGAGATGTTAATGGATAGTTGAATTACGTACTAAAACTGATTAGGAAAAGAAACAAAAAATTACTTCTAGAGTCTGGGAGCGTTTGTACCAGGTTCAGAGTAATATTCTAAATGGTCACGGCTGTGGGATAAGCGCGTCGTAGAAATACTCATTGCTCTGCTTATTCTTCTTCTTCTTCTTCTTGGCGGCTAGGAGCTTTACAAGAGTTGAAAACGTTGAACGGGGTACTTGTGAAGATAGGCTTTTATGTGACCGATGAAAACCATCTGACAAAACTTAACGTACTGCACTGAGCGCACGAAGTCTCGGCGCCAAACGAACCATTATTACCGATAGGGGGGAAAGGGGCGAGCGACGATGTGGGACATGAGATAAACATGAACGTGAGCGGGGTTGAGGAGCTCGAAGTTTGAGGACGTTCAGATACGTTGGAGGGTTGGATGATTGAGCAACTCAAGTAAGAACAGACTAAGTTGTATGAGACCCAGCTGGCTGTGATGGGAAGCTTCGAGCTTGGAGTGAATGTTCTGCTTTGTCCGGTGGTCACATATCACTTACGAATTTGCCATGGCATCAGCTGAAGCCGAAGCCAGAGTAGTTCCAACCGCAGGCAACCAATGAGAGTACCGTTGACTGTCAGCTGAAAAGCTTATCCATGGACGATCTCAGGCCCGTGCCGAGAGAAACCGAGAACAAGTTGACCAACCGCGAGGTAAGTAATGGTCCCCCGAAGCATAGTAACACTTGAAAATTCTTTCGGGGGTCAGCGCATTGATGTGAGTTGAAGCTTTGCGGTTTGCAAATGGAATTATGACGATGTGGTGGTATTGAGATAGACGCCCAGGGTCGCGTCTAATTAAAAGGTCACGTCTAATCAAAAGTTCGTTATTATTTTTCTATTTTTACGTACTTATTTCCTGTTACTGCGATTTTCGTGTTTACTATTCTTTTGTCAAACTTTATTTTCGTTTCGTATAAAAGGCCGAGTCAACAGGTCAGCCACCCTCAGTTGTTTTCATGCTTTCCGTGGAGTCACTGAGGGTGAGATCATATTACCTTACTTCCAGATTGCTTCTACTTACTTACATTTAGTCTCACAATACATTTGTACTCTACAGGTTATTTGCTAGCTTACCACTGCAAGGAATCCAAGAAGAAAACAACTCATACTTTATATACATTACATGTCTGCTCCAAATGCTGCCACACCAAACCCTCCTACTTTTCCTGAGGAATTGCAATTTGATGGGACAAATTTTGCCCCCTTTAGAGATAGGGTTCTAATAGCTGTGCAGGCCTGTGGGGCCTGTGAGTATTTAGAGGGCACCATTGTCAATCTGTTTATTGTGGAGAGCACCATGCAAAGCACATAAATTGCAAGGGACACCCTCAAGACCACAAAGGACATCACTGGCCTTGAAAGAGGCAAGACTATGTTGTCCACCACACACAAAACTACTACCATCTCTGATGAGCCCACAAAATGGACATCTACAATAGCATGGTTCCTGGGCTTATCCATTGTTTCAGACTGTGAGCTCGGCCAGTGCCACCCCTTGTCACTGCCTTGCCCTCTACCTTTGCCTCTTGTTGTTGCTTGCCCCTTGTCCACCACACTCTACGCCAGCTCACTTATTGCTCGCCTCCTGACAGGAGTGTCAGGTCATGAGTAGTGACTTTGGCTTGGATCATCCAGGTCCAAGCCAAAGGCCACCACTCACAATCTGATCACCTATCAGGTGGCAAGCAACAAGCAAGCTGATGAGCACAATCATGGGTGAACCCACAGAGGTACAAGTAGTGAGCAGGGGGCAAGCCGGAGACAAGGGACAGAGGCAGAGGGTGAGGGCAGTGATGAGGGGTGGCACTGGCCGAGCTTACAGTCTGAAATGATTAATAAGCCCAGGAATCATGCTATTGTTCAGGCTGGGGCTAGTCTAGCCCCAAGCCTGCCTTATATACTATAGGATTACTAAGTACAACTAAGCATGACTAAGTAACCTATGACTAAGTCAGAGGCCACTGACTACAACCTATATGACAAAGTGGAGGCTGATGACTAC
>JABFYK010058577.1:0-12217 GCA_018849495.1 Termitomyces sp. T123_Mx157 | reverse complement strand
ACTTTGATACAATCTCCTGATGTGCACTGAGAAAGTGCAACATAAAGTTGGCCATGTGCAAAGACTGATGATTGAAGATCCAATCCAACATGCTTGACTGATTGATCTTGAGACTTGTTATTCTTCTCACAGTATCAGAACAGAGAGAATGTTTGATGCTTCAAATTGGAAAGAGAGGTCAAAAGAAAGAGTGATTTAGTGTGATGATTGATCTTGCCACACACCAAAAGAAAAGGCTGAAAATTTGAAGCATGATGTATCACTACAAATATCAGCGTATACATAGCTACTTAGAGTATGTGCTGATCATCATCACTAATTTAAAGCATGACCTACTCTCACTAACCAGAGTTAAGAATGCATCATTGTTCTCTGCTAATTGATGGTATCTGATACATTAAATTGACACTATCGGCTGCGATATGCTGAGAACATCCTGACAAGAGCGAAACGTGCGAAAACCCTCAGAACGCGGTCTATCGGAATAATTGGTCACGTGATCAAAATTTCGACGTGTCTGCCACGACATCGAATGTTTGGTGTTTGACTTTTACAACCTAGTTCGAGTCTTCTCTGTACTTAGATGCTGATTGACGCTACTCAACGACTTCTCTAATCATCTACACATCTAATTGGCATGCGATTCATACGTTGTTGTACCCTCATTTCTCTCTTGGCCTTGGTTCCGCAGACGACTTTGGCCTCGGTCCTTGCGATCGACTATGGAACGGACTGGATTAAAGCCTCTTTAATGAAGCCGGGTGTACCATTTGATGTTATACTTAACAAGGATTCAAAGAGAAAAATTCAGGCTGCGGTAGGATGGAAGAACGGTGATCGTCTGTTTGGGTCTGACGCGGTTGCAATGGTACAAGAGTCGTCTTGTTGATAGGACTTCACTAATACTATTTTAGGCTAGCAGATTTCCCCTGGACGTATTTACAGCTCTAAAACCTCTTCAAGGAGCACCATATGACTCAGACACCCTTTCATATTACACCAAGATTTCACCAAGCGAAGTGATAGAAACCACACGCAAAACTGTTGGTGTCAAGCGAAGCGATGGCTCAGAATGGAGTGTCGAGGAGCTGGTGGCAATGCAATTCGCGTATGTCAAACATCTGGCTGAAGCTGTCGCAGACGAGAAGGTGCGGGATGTTGTGATTACGGTTCCTCCTTATTACTCTCAAATGGAACGTGACGCGGTCGTGGACGCCATCGAGATTTCAGGACTGCGCACTCTTGCTCTGGTTAACGATGGAACTGCTGTCGCAGTCAACTATGCCATGACTCGTACATTCAACGTCCCTGAATACCACATCATTTATGACGCCGGTGCATCATCTATAGTGGCCACAATCGTGCAGTTCGCTCCTGTAGATCCCAAGAGTGCATCAGCTGGAACGCACATAACCGTCGCTGGAGTTGGATACGATCGTAATACCGGTGGTATTGAGCTAGACAAACGCCTGCGTGAGATGCTCATTGAAACGTTCAACGCCAAGCACAAAAAGGACATCCGTGAAGATAAAAAGGGTATGGCGAAACTATGGAAAGAGGCTGGGCGTGTTAAAGCTATCCTCAGTGCCAATACCGAGGCCAATTCAGCGGTAAGTCGTCCTTTCTCCAAACAAAGTCCAGAGGTTCCTGAATTGTATTTTCTAGGTTGAAAGCTTGGCTTGGGATATCGATTTCCGTACTAAAGTCTTGAGGGCTGACTTCGAGAAGGTTTGTGATGACCTGAAGGTCAAATTCGTCCAACCCATCTTTGACGCACTGCACGCATCGAACCTTTCCCTGGTATGATTACCTTCCAGAGTTTGTTATCTTTCATTCACTCTTTCATAGGACAAAATAACCTCTGTGCTCCTTGTAGGCGGTACAACTCGTATGCCTATGCTTCAAGAGGTCGTCAAGGCGGCCGTCGGAGCGTAAGTCCACCAAGTACCTGACGTTCTCGTGCCTCAATGTGGATTATTCAGGGAGAAGATTGCGCTGAACGTCAATGCAGATGAATCCCCCGTTCTTGGTATGATTTGATTCTTCATGTTCAAGATTTCCTCTTATTTTCACAGGTGCTGCATTCTACGGGGCTAGCCTCAGCCGCCAATTCAAGACCAAGAATATCAAAGTGACTGATATGAGCCTTTATGACGTTGAAGTTAGCTACTTCGCTGCTCCTACGACTTCTCTCAGCCGTCCCAGGAGCATTAGCACTCTCATCTTCCCAGCTGGCTCCAAAGTTGGTACCAGGAAAACATTGACTTTTAAACGCAAGGAAGACTTCTCGCTTTACTTTGATTACAAGCAGCCCGTTTTTTCGTGAGTCATCAACTTTTTCTTGAACTACAACACTGGACTAATGTGCCATCCAGAGGATATCCCCAGCGCATGTTCGAGTCTCAAATTGTCGGTGTCAGCGAAGCTCTTGGAAATCTTACGGAACGCGGAGCGGTTGATCCAGTTGTGAAGGCAACCTTGATGTTGTCTGATTCTGGATTTGTTTCGGTCTCTGAGGCAGTTGCGTACGGCGAGATTAAGGATGATAGTTTGACAGGTTTATATTCTAAGCACTTCTCTGTCTGCATCATGCTGATTTGGATTATAGGAAAGCTAAAAGGACTTTTCGGTGGCGGAAGTTCCGCAGAGCAGTCCGAAACTTCGACCGATAATGTACCTCCTCGGGAGACTGATACGAAGACCTCTTCGGCATCAACCTCTTCATCTTCCTCCTCTTCTGCCATCCCTATGCCGTCGGTCAACGACACTGAAATTAAAGCTGAGAAAATTTCCAAGGAGGATACAGTCAAGTTGAAGGTCATCACTACTTTCCCAGTCACTCCTCCCATGACCATCGATGAGAAGAAAGAAGCAAGATCGAGGTAAGTGCTGAATTATACGTCACGTTTGCTTCCTATAGATCATCACTCTAGACTGCGTGCCATTGACCAAGACGAGGCTGCCAAAACCAGGAAAGATGAAGCTCGCAATACTCTTGAGGGCTATCTCTATCGCTTGCGCGACCTACTTGACGAGGGAAATCGAGATACTCCTTTCAAGAAGTGCTCTAAGGTATCAGAGCGCAAGGAGATCTTGGAGAAGCTCGAAGAATCCTTCACTTGGCTTCACGAACATGGCGATGTTGCAGAAACATCACAGCTGCTTGATAAGCGTATTTCACTCGAGCGAGTCTCTTTTTACAATTAGGAGGAATCTCTCTGAACTAGCTTGTTTCCAGAGCTTTGGAAAGACCGATCATCCATCGTTACAAGGAAATTGAAGCTTTCCCTCAAGCTCTCAATAACAGTCAAATGTGGAATTGGAGCACTCGTCTATTCCTTACGGAGGCGCGGCAGAACTTGACTGCTGAGCTCGAGGCCGACCTCCCATCAAAATGGACGAAGGAAGAACTCGACTCTCTTGAGAAGACACTGAAGGAACATGAAACATGGCTTTCGACCTGGGTCGAAAAGCAGAAATCTGTTCAGCCAAGCGAGGATCCAGTCATTGAGACCACCGAGATGAAAGCTCGAGCCAAGGTGCTGGAGACAGCCTTGATGAAGCTGTACAAACGCAAAGTGCCTAAGATCAGGAAGCCAAAGGCTACAAGTTCTGTTACCCCAGAACCGACAGCGCAAGCGGAGGAAGATGTAGAAGAGAAGACTAAAGATACGCCTTCAGAGGAAGATATTCCGCTGCAGACCCCTCCACTGGGACAGGAGGAATCTCAGGAACCATTAGCTGCGCCGAAACATGATGAGCTATAGGTCATAGTCAGCTCGGTTGATAAATCATAGATGACATCAAGGATATTGGTACATTCACAGACATATAAGTACCTAGGTCGCTTTCCGAATCTCTGATCTTGACTGCTTCCAAAAGTCATTATGTTTGCAGTATCATTTTTGCCGACTTTGCAGGGAAACGAGCGGCCATGGTGTCATAGGCAGACGTTCAATTATTTTCATACCGTATGTACCTCGATTTCGAAAGGTATCCCTCAGTAATTCGTGTTCACTGTGATCGTTATTGATCATGATATACAAGTTGGACCGATCCTGGTATACCTACCGTTACAGGGCTCATAATGTTATTGAATGCTCGATATCATAGCTATCCCATTTCTCAGCTGTCATGGATGTCATGTCTATCTCAGACCTCTGCTGCCTTAGCAGGCACGATCTTTTTTCTTGAGGCTGTCTTTTGGCGACTTCTATATATGATACAGCTGGAAGATACATCGACTCTCCAAGTTCCTCGATACAATTGACATACTTATTCTCAGAGAATGTACTTTCGAAAAACTTGAGGAAACTTAGAATTCCATCGTTCGCTCAACCACTCCCAGCTTCACCCGGCACCATTAATATCACTGGGTGCAGGCAACAATATTTTCAGCAGAAAGAATTTAAATTCCGAATTTCGTTAAAATGATCCCTATCATATTCTCAAATTCTTTTAACCTAAAATATTGTTTCCTACACCCAGTGTATCTGCTTCATTGACAACCACACCAACAGAGTCACCACAGCGACAATCAAACAATGAACAAAGGTAATCATGTGAAGCATGAGTGCACGGATAGTCCTGCTACAGTGTCCATTGTAGCGCTATGTTCTGAATCTCCATGAGATTGCAACATAAAGTTAGAACTACTTATCGACGGCAAACGCGTGAGCGCGTGGTCCGAAAATGGAAGGGCTATATTTGTGGTTATTGACAGGACTGGTATGCATGCTTTCATGAATCATCATTTTGTTCCTCACTGAACCATCATCGAGGCTTTTTGAACGAGAATCTTTGAGTATACAGACCAAAATCTAGTTATTGAAATCCAAGCCTGACCGCGTTGTGTTCCACTGCTCATTTAAATTTTCTTTGAAATGTTTCACTCACCGCGTCGCCCGCCTGACCACAAATGTCTTGTAAGCTTTCTCTGAAACTCGTACTACCTGTACGCGCTAATAACTCTTTCTGGGAAGACAAGTGGTGCATGCCCTCTTGGGATTCGTTATCTTCTTAATGGCAATTCTTGTTAGCCTAGCGGCACCCATCGTTCTTGGGGAGTCACATTCCTTCTCACCCGAGAAATTACCTTCGTCCGACAGACAGTTGGACGAAGTCAATGTGTATTTTCATCGCATTCTTGAAATCATACCTGGTACGAACAAGGATCGTCTGCTGTATGCCATTCGAGATACCCTTTCAAAACACGAAGACGCGAGTCTAGAGCATGTCGTTGAAATTATACTCGAGAAGATCGGGGTTCAAGAAGATGCGCAGATTGACCGAGTAGGGGAAGAGTATCAACACGTTGAGTGTGGATGTTGTTTTAGCACTTTCCCTTTCGTGAGTCGCTGCCGCCACTCGGTACGTTGTTCAGAAATAACAAAGGGGTGGCTCAGGAGGAGATGGTCCAGTGTCCTGAGACTCATCTATTCTGCGGTCCATGTATGAAACAGCACGCATCTAACCTCCTGGGCTCACACAATCCTGAAATCCGATGTATCGATCAATCTGGATGTACATCACCGATATCGGTTTCGGAGCTCCAGCGTCTTTTATCACCCAAGATGATGGATCTATGGGAACGTGCGCAATCAAGGAGAGCTCTTGAATCTGCATGTTTAGAAAATTTGCATTATTGCCCGTTTTGCGATTGGGCTTGTATAATCGAAGGCGAATTAATTGGAATTTTGATCTGCAGGAACAAATCTGTGTGCGGTCGTTCTAGTTGTATCAGATGCGGAAAGTTGGTGCGTTTCCTCGTTTTTTTTTTTTCGTCGTATCACTGTCTCTGTGACTGAGTAGTTCATCCATAGGATCACCGTCCTGATCTATGTGATGGTACAGATGTTCATGAAATGTGACAGCTTCCACTGCTGACTGATGAATCTTTATAGATCAACTCGCAGGAAAACACCATATTGACGAAGCGATGAGTGCGTGCAACGCAAGAATGCCAAGCTAGTTATAAGGTTCATATGCATATTTTAGGCGGCGCACTAGTAAGAAATTGTCCCGGATGCAAGAAACGTGAGTTCCACGATCCACCGATGTGAACTGATGCTAATCATTTCGTCTATGTAGCTTTCATCAAGGAAGCAGGGGTATAAATTCTGCAGCCATGCTCATTCATTTGTCGCTCATGCGATTTTTCAAACGCAGTGCAACCGAATGAGATGTCCATATCCAGAATGTAGAACAGAATCTTGCTACAATTGCCGCGAAGCCATTTCAGGATATGAACATTTTGACACAGTGCATTTCAATGGCCTCGGATCCTGCTGCAATCGGAACTCACGACATCTTCTAGTCTGCATTCGGCGAACCAGGACAACTTCGCACGGGTGATGGAATTTGTCCTCTCTGGGATCACGGTGTCGAGAAGAGGCACAATGAGGAAGTCAGTCATTGCTCTTACTCTCAAATGGGCAGAGAATCAATCTGACGTGTTTGTATATCTAGGTCAGGATTGCCGGTGAACAAGCATTACAAGAATATGAGCGGCAAACCAGGACCAAAGGACCCAAAAAATGGTGGCGGAAATGAACGGATCTATATAGAATATTTGAACTGAATTTACAACATTGTATACATTCTGTAATTCTTGTAATTCTTGGGGGTTGGATATTTTGCCAGCGATACTGAGAGATTATTGATGCTTCCAAATCAAAAAGAAAAAAAAAATCCAGCGGATCACGAAACGATGTGTGCAAAAACAAACGACAACAGATGCATGCATGAAAGAGTGGCAAATGGTTATCAGGATTTCAGACGATAGAAAGGATACAGGGGGTAATTTTGGTCTCTTAATTGAGCCGCAAAATTTGTATGGTAGGTAGAGGCGGATTGGGGGTAAAAAGAGAAAGAAAGAAAAACCAAAACGGAACAACAAACAAGGCGAGAGACTAGAGTACTACTACTAATGGAACCTTCGTCTATGTAGGGCATTGCGCATGCAAAAGATCGTGGATCATGATTGATGTAAAAAAAAACAGTGCCTCCTTCAGAGTGCGTTGAGTGTATGCGTGAGATTGTAAATTGCATGCAAGAAAAAGAGAAACAAAAACAAATGAAACCATGGCGAGAGAGAGCGAGGGAGAGAGAATAATGGATGATAGGTGGGATGAGGACGGCGGACAGAAATACTGTGGGCTATAAAGAAAGCAATGAAGAAAGAAAAGGAATGAAGAAGATAAAGGCTCGGTGAAATATGTCTACTGTGTAGCCGTCTTCACCATCTGCCAAACACACATCAAAATCAGCCTCTCATCATATCAAAGACGGCGCCATAAGAACAACATACCTCGCGGGCCCAACGCATAGTCTTCTTAGTCTCGGGCGGCATCC
Organism: Termitomyces sp. T123_Mx157; assembly: GCA_018849495.1. Classification (NCBI taxonomy): domain Eukaryota; kingdom Fungi; phylum Basidiomycota; class Agaricomycetes; order Agaricales; family Lyophyllaceae; genus Termitomyces; species Termitomyces sp. T123_Mx157. The sequence goes on along the minus strand of JABFYK010058577.1, from coordinate 4,864 downwards.
GGTTCTTGGACCGCAATTCGGAGGCGATCCATGGATGGAGCAAGATCTGCTTGAGCTGTCCACCGGGGAAGGAATCTGCAAGATCTCCAAGGAGACCGTAGCACAGCCGCACGAGAGAGTCGGTCCTCTCTTCGTCAGCGAGGCATCTCTGGATAAGAGTAAGAATATCTTGTGCGTATGGTAGTAGGATTTCAACTACATATACCAATTAAAAGCGGTGTCCAAAGAGTAGAATTGGAAAACGTGCCTTTGGGTGTCTTCTTGAGACCAGTAACAATACCCGTATATGCCTCCAAAATACCCTCGCGCAACTGACCGACATAATCCACCAGATCATAATCCAGCTACATCAAGCCATAATAAGTCCACAAGACTCCAAAAAAGACAGTATAACATACAGGATTCGGCTCAACCGCGCCCGCCTGCTTAAGCACCGCCATCGTCGTCTCCAAAAACGGCTCAAACAACGGTCCAATCGCGAGCGCAATATCGCCAAAGCACGACAGTACACTGATCTTCACGTTCCTATTCAGCACCTCGCTCTGCAGATTCTCCAAGAGGACCGTCATGAAGGATTCTGCGTACGGTGCGCTCTGCTCCCCGAGCGCGCGCGAGATGTCGCCGATGATGCCGACGGCGACGGTGCAGAGTTGCGTGTCTTCGTGCGCTTTGAGTGCGGGATAGAGGAAGGGGAGGAAGGCTTGAATGTAGGGCGCAAAGTTGGCTTCGAGGGCTGGAGTAGGGAAGGGACAATGTTAATGAGGTATTTGGATGCGGATAGATAGCGGTGCATACCTGACGCTAGTGATCCAACGACGAGGAAGGCGTCCTCAAGGACGGTTGAAGTTTTCCCGGCAGCTTGAATCAACTGCAAGACGAGAGTCATGACGCGATCTGATAGTGGCTGGATGCCTTTTTCGAGTTTACGGATGACGGCCTACGAAATGATGGGCATGAGACATGGGGTTTTAGCTTCTACGACATGCAAAACTCACAATAACGACACTGCAGAAGTTACTTTGGAGCTCATTCCAGTTGTTCCGGTCATCGACACCAATGATTTGGTTCTATTGTAGGGGAGACATCAGTCATCTCCTCATCGGTCATCTGGCGAGACATATACATACCTGCATAGCGAGGAGCCGCTCCATACGATCAAGGATCGTCAGGAGTGTATTTTGAACGACGAAGATAGTGTCGCCCGTCGCATGGGAAAGGTACGACGTAATAGCCTCATACGCCGACGTCCTAAAGTTCGCCTCATTGCTCGCACTATCCCAAAGTCAGCCTTATAGCCCCTAAAGTGTGCACGCAAATCTCACCTCTCAGTCACACGCAACAACGCTTGCACCACACCCTCATAATACGGGGACAACGGTCCGCTTCCCGGCCTCTCCACCTCATCCTCATAATAAAGCCCCAACTGATCCGCCAAATTCATCAGCGCCCAACAACAATTCGCAACGACCCTCGGGGAGTCACCCAACCCACCCACAAGCGCCGACACCAGCGGGTGCAGATGCACATCCGGCTTGATGCACGCGATCAGCAAATCGCATATCCTGCCGAGCGTCCACGCCGTCGTGTCTTTCACATGTGCGTTCGGGTCCGTCATCATATCGATGAGGAGCGGGAGCGCCTGGTCCACAAGAGGTGTGAGGACAGCGGGGTCCGGGCCCTCGAGGATCGAACCGAAAGTCATCACGGCAGCCTCACGGTGGTGCCAGTCCTCGGCCTTGATGTGCGCCTCGATAAAGGGTATGACGGCGGGGACGATGCCGTCCTGCACGGCGCCGGCGAGGAGGGAGAGACACGTCCCTGCGGCCATGGATACGTTCCATTCGTCGTCTTCGGCGTCTTCTTCTTGTTTTGTGAGGAGGTGGAGGAGAACGGGTACGATTTCGGGCAGGGCGATTTTGGCGAAGTGTCTGGATTCGGTTTCAGGGGTTTCACCGTAGTCTTGGGCCTGTGTTTTTTGGGGGGTTTACTCAGAGGTGAGGGTGAAAAAGTGGGGAAGAGACAGACCTCTTGGGCTTCGAGAGCTAGGTCTACTTCTTCTTCGCAGACTGTTGACCAGAACTCGACGGCCTGGAGCGCGACTCGCTCGTCAGAGTGTTTCATACCCACAACGGTCAACTAGAAACACGTTGTAAGTTGTCATGATAAAGAAAATATGAAAACCGTACCCCAAAGAGCGCCTGCTCCATGTACAAGGCCATCTTGTCATAGTACAAACCCATGATGCGGACTAGGCACTCAAAAGCACCAACTTGAACAGCTACGGAAGCGTTCTGTGTAGCTTCGCAGACGACTTGCATGATATAGTTGCGCTCGCCCTAGACACGAAAAAATCAGGATCCCCAGAAAATCAGAGGATAAATCGGCGCGACACACCTCGCGCTCAAAGTTTTCGCGCACAAACTCGAGAGAGTTGTACAGTGCATGGATCGCAGCGAGCTGAACTTCAGCCGATGTCTCTTCCTTGCGCGCTCCATGGATGACCGCAGTCAAGATCTCGTTGGAACGGAGGCTCAAAATTTCAGGTTTCTAGTCCGATCGATGAGAAACTAGGGTTTATCAAAACCATGTAAACACGCACTATGGTTTCGCAGATGAAACCGATGGTTTGGAGAGTAGATATCTTGAGATTAGTGTTGGTCTGGTTGTTGACAAAGCCAAGGAGGAGCTCGATGAGCTCTGGCCAGTGGCCTTGGGGGAGTTCTACGGCCGCAATAGCAGCGACCACGGTGGAAGCAAAGTTTCCGGCCTTTTGAGAGGCGGAGCCGAGAGTGAGAAGGGCATCCTGCTTGATCTTGCCCTTTGTTTCGCTGGGGAGGCTGAGCCACCTGTTGGAATACTCTTGCTGCCGCGCATTGTCCTGCAAGGGGGGGTCAGGATGAGAAAACGAACCATCGGGAGCGTACGTACGCGAGCAGAGAGGGCGTTCTTGAGAGCGAGACCTGCTGCGTTGCGTACATGGAGAGGACCGTCTTCGCCCGCGAGAACGGACGAGAGCATCAACATGTACTGGGGCTGCGGGGATTTTTTAGGAAGATAAGGAGCAAGAAAACGAGACTGACGCACGTAGTTCTCCCTAGAGGCACTTTCAAGCTTTGCAGTGGCATCCTGGCGCGTACTGGCATCTAGAAGGGGCGATTGTGAGGAATGGGGAGAAAAAGGCGCGTCTGGGAGAGCGCACCGGGAGAGAGGGTGTTTGCGAGGAGTTCGGCGGCGCTCATTGCGGTGGCGAGCTGTGGCGTGAGGGCGTCGTCGAGATCGTGAGGAGCTAGCAAGGCGATGGGCGTGGATGATGAGTAGCGCTTGCAAAAAAAACAACAACAGTCTTTTGTTCCACAATCACAAAGCCAAACTTTTTGCGCTCCTCCTCAATGGCTGATCCGTTCTCCCAGCCTCGTTCTGGTCCGCGCGGTGGCCTTGCTCCCTTCGCCAGGCGCCCAGGTCCCGCTATCGACAAGCCCAAGCGCGAGGCAATCCTCGATCTCTCAAAGTATGCCAACGACCGCATTCGCGTCAAGTTCACCGGCGGCAGAGAAGGTCTCCAGCCCCTGTTTTCTCTTATCATCTCCTGACTATCCATCTGCAGTCACAGGCATACTCAAGGGATATGACCAGCTACTCAACCTCGTGCTTGACGAGGTCGAAGAAGAGCTACAGGGTAAGATCCGTTTCTAGACTAATTCTGTTCTCCTGACAACGGTGCAGAACCTGAGCCTCACTCGCGCGCACTCGGCCTCGTTGTCCTACGCGGTCCCACAATAACCCTCCTGAGCCCTGTTGACGGCTCGGAAGAGATCTCGAATCCTTTCGTTAATCAAGAGGAATAGGTCACACATACATGGAAACTTTCCTCTCATCTTTGTACCCATATTCAGACCCGATGTGTTCTATAGTCAATTCAAGATGCCCTTCTTCCCAAGCAAGTGACGGCCTTTGATCGATTTCTGATCCTCTCTCTCAACAGTAATCCCTTGAGACACGTCAAGTACCAAGGCCCGACGGATCATTTAATACGTACCTTAGCCACTGGACAACTTACTCGACCGTCCATCATTGTAGACATCCATAGTACTTAGCAAGAGTCTCGGCATTGCCAAAGAAGGGCGCCGCCAAGGTGAGACATGCCTATCGACAGTCATGTCTACTCAAGGCCCGATGACACCAGCATCGCTAGTTGCCACTGCCTATAACCACCTTATTCAGCCATAGATAACGTTTTATCAACCTCAGTGGACTAGAGAAGTCATACAGTAGTCACAGCAATGACCAGCTCTAGTCGAGACTGGGTGTTCTCAGCCTCCTCTTTGCTCCTGATCGACGCACAAAGTACGGTCTATCTTACAAGAAGGCCGACCTTTAACTGCTTTCCTGAGCAACTACATATACATCACAGGAACCCATTTGTATATATGCGATACCTCCCCGATGGCATCTCATACATTGTTCAAGTCGCGATCAAACCATAACAGACAAGCGACCCCTAGCCCGTCCTCCGACTCTTATGGATTAAATAATACGAGCTACGGTCCGTGCCTTCGGCACGGGCCCGTAGCTCTTGCTTATTCCCAGACCTAACCTCACTTCGTTCGGTTAGGTCCTCGATAGTCTACTCAATGCTTATTCCCAGACCTAACCGAACGAAGTGAGGTTAGGTCTTTGATAGTCTACTCAATGCTTATTCCCAGACCCAACCTCACTTCAAGTGGTTAGGTCTTTGTATTTCTAACTCAATACTAAGTCTCAAACCTGTTTGGTTGTTAACTATGGTTGACTCAGTGTTTCTTTTCTTTTACAACTCAATGCTGAGACATTACAGACAAAGTAAACATATATCTATATTACATTA
>JABFYK010058576.1:0-12233 GCA_018849495.1 Termitomyces sp. T123_Mx157 | reverse complement strand
TTGTTCTAAACCTTATTTCTTTTCACCTAGATATTTTCGGACATACGGAAGCCACCCTCAGTCAACCATATTACATCAGAGTGACTGAGGGTGAGCCATCTCTTCTACATAGTCTATCTAGTTACTCATATATGCCCTGTAGAACTTACTCTGTAATTCTGCAGGTAATATATAAAGTCAACCATATTACATCGGAGTGACTGAGGAACTTACTCTGTAATTCTGCAAAATCTGTTGGAAATTCATGTTGACATGTTGATCTTAGTGTAGTGTCAACAGAATCTGCAGGTAAATGTTTTCCTGCTCAAACCTCTTATACATCTTATTTAGTTGTTAAGGAAGGTTTGAGAAAAACAAAGAAATTCAATAAAGATACCTTGAAAAGAACAAGAAGATGCACTTTCAATACATTCCAGAGACAAAATTTGTGTTTCCTGGCTATTTCTCAAGATAGAGTAAAAGAAATTATTTTTTATTTTTCAGAAAATAGTACAGAAATACAAAAAGTCTTTCTTTACTGTTTCTGAAGTTCTATATTGACTGTTTCTCTAGATATCTACAAGATTTCCCAAAGTGAGTCTCTTTATTGTTCCAAATACGAATTAAGACTGAGATTCAGATATGCAGTGTCTGTATTGTTCTAGGTGTCCTCTACTTCAAATTTCAACAATGACATATTTCTTTTTTGTTGATTCAAGCGGGGTCAAGATTGAGATACAACATATAGAGTTGGATTTTTCACTTACAGCTGGCGCTGGACTAACTAACTGCTGACTAATACTACCAAATAAGAAACTCACATCATTTGAAAGTATGTATCAGCCGCCTACCCAGGCGGTACTTCGAAGTTGAAGAAAAATAGTACGTAGAGAAGAAATAAATACAAGTCCTATCGTCCAAAATAGGGAATAATCCAAGATTACACCCAATTACTTGATTTCCTTCAACCTCGTAGCAATGCCTGGCACAAAACATCTGCAAATAATGTCAGCCAAAATGTTTTAAGAAGTTGAAAGCAATTGGAAGAAAAAATTCTGCAAGTTCGTCAGCGGTCAAACTTCCAGCATAGATATGCAATGCAACAAAATATATCCATTGTCAAGTCACTTTGGGCAGGAAGAACGACGAAAAGACGACACATATGCAATGCAGGGTTGGCGATGTAAGTATACGTAAATGGGTATTACAAGAATGTGAGATAAGTTCTGGATAGTAAGTTTGAGAAAACGGGACACAAGAAAGAAACAGAGAGACGAAACAGCACACCACTCACTCCTTTTCCTCATTCTCATTCTCCCAATCCAACCTGCATACTTGCAAATAACTCTCGGGCACCAACGCATGTCTCGGCTCCGCGTCACCATCCATCCCCGCACTTTCATCAACGACAACCGCCCAACCTACACCCCCGCCCCTCCGAAGGACACGCACAATCTGGTCCTCTACCAATGCCATCTCCGCCGTTCCCTCGGGCTCAAATGCATACATCGCACGATACAAGCCCGGATACAGCGGTTCCTCCTCCATACCGTCGAAGTCCTGCTCATTCGCCCCGTCCGAATCGGAATCCATATCCTCCCACACATCCTCTATATCAACATCGTCCTCATCATATCCACTCCCACCCGCCTCATCATCATCATCATCCGGCAGCCCCGCAAGCTTCCGATGCAAAATGGCTAAATGATTCGCTCGTGGAACAAGTGCACCCGCGCCGCAGAACCGCTCATCCGTCTTGTCGAACGCAAAGTCCCGGACATATATAAGTGCTCGAGGTGTTGGGTCTTGAACCTGCACCGCTGGCACCGCGGGAAATTGGTTCATACTTGCTGAGGTACGTGGGGAGCGGTCGATGGAGACGGCGCGGGAGACAGTGGTAGATGTCTCGGGGGTATGGGAACGGGTGGAAAATGTTGACATTGTAGATATCCGGTGGGATGTGGCGGGGGACTGAGGAACGGGTCGGTTTGATATCGGGAAATTGTTTTGTGTGGTGCTGATGGACGTGGACGGCGAGGCGATGGGCGAGGGGATCTTCGTATATGGGGTTGCAGTAGTGGATATAGGAGAGCGCATGGGTGTCGCTGGAGGTGGTGTAAGTTCATCTGAATTGGCAGCCAGTGGCTGTGGGGCAGGCGTTGGTATTGGTACTGAAGAAGGTATGGCGGTCGTTGTTAGTATGTAAGTCGCCTGCGATTCAGACGGTGGCAATTCAACCGCCTTCTCAGGCTCTGTGTCGATAGGCGTCTTCCTTCCCTTTTCAACCCCGCTCAAAGCCTCATTCGTGTTCAAATTTCCGCCGCCTACTAAACTTCCTTTGCGTGCCGAGTTTCCTGAAGGCGGCGGGCGCATCCCGAAGTCGTGGTCGTCGAGGATAGGAGGTGACCAGAATGACGACGAGGGTGATGGAAATGGTGATGAAGATGGGGGTATATCCCGACAGATGGAAAGCCGGCAACGTTCAAGGTCATCTGTAGGGCAATGTTAGCATTGACACGAATGATAGTCACATTGCTTACCTGGTGAATAGGCGTTACTCGAGGTCGTAGGAGATCCTGAGAAAATAACAATAAGAAACGAGTTGATCAACAGTTAAGTGCTCAAGGTCGTACTCTGATGATGGGAGTGTGGTGCTGAAAAAAGACAATAATTAGGGCAAAATTTGGACAAGGGATGCGACAACGTACGTGACATTTCGTTGTATGATGCAACAGCCATCAGATAAGGTATGTAGACTTCGTCATGTAATTCCAGATTGCAAACAAAGTAGTAGAGACGCGTGCGGGGACTTTTTCAGATCAGTTCACAGTTATTGAGCATTATAAGCTGGGATACGCGTTCGTCACGGGCTGAAAGAACAAGATGACAAGTCCGTGGCAATTTGTATGACGGACATGGTCGACAAAAAAAGTAAAGTCAAAGAAGACTCTGACCTGTCCGTTGTCAAGGACACCCGTGTTGTGTGGCAGTATTTGTACCAGAGCTCGATGGGCCAATTTTAGATTTGACGAGCTTGTCGTTGTCTAACCACTTTGTGTACTGGGGTATCTACCCGTCGCCTCTCAATCTCAGGATGCCTCGCTCTACGGACGCTCTCCTTTCCTTCTTAGACTGTGCTTCATCCCAGTCTAACTCGAGTCCATGCCTACCGTAATCTCGTGATTATACCGAGGTCCTTGCGCGTTGCCAAGCAGCTTCCGATTATGCTCCTCGAGATACCCTGGACCTCTCTTCATGCCGTGATATATCTTGGGTATTCATTGAGTTACATGCAACGGCGTCCAGTCATGGTTGATAATGCAGTGATAACTTTGATACCTTCTGCATCCTCGCCTCAGCGGATGCCAGGAATGATATAATCTATGCCAATGATGTTGATATGGTGAGATGGCCGAGCGGTCTAAGGCGCCAGACTAAGGATCTGGTCTCTTCGGGGGCGGGAGTTCGAATCTCCCTCTCATCATTGGATAACCTGTGTTATCCTATTGCCTTTTATGAATGTATATACCTCCAGAATCCCTGCTTTTTCACAGCTGTCCTCGGTAGGCCACGACAATGTCTATGTTGTACTTGGATCTTTATCCCTCAAATCCAAACTCGCAACTTGCCCATTGATCTGTACCAATTCGTAATGTGTGGGGCAGTGGCGATGTAGGGTCGTTGTGAATATTTAAATGTGTTAGAATTTTTCCCAGAAAATATGATCGATTTTATAAATTTACCTTCCAATTTTGCATTCCCACGCAACTTTCAACTGTCGTCACTCCCCTCTTATCTGACCACCCGAACCCCAATTACCTACCGAAATGAACATAAGACTAGCAAGGGTACGGTCCGTGTCTTTATCTACTCCTATATCCCCAATCTTATACTCGGCTTGTGTATCCAGTGGTACGGATTAACATCGTCGACCCTGTTCAATATTGATGACGGGTTCAGGTGGATGACATGATGGGTATGCAGGCTGCGAATCTGCAAAATCTGCCTGAAAACTATGTGATGAAATTCTGTACGTCCTCTTCTCTTCCACGTTTAATCCCAAAATACTGATTATCGATTGTATTTGTATGCGTGGGTGTAGGGATATACCACGCGATGACATGGCCCCAAATTTCGTACGTCGCGGAGGATCACAAGGGGAGAATTGTGGGGTACGTGCTTGCGAAAATGTACGTGTCTCTCTTCTCCACTTGCTGTTCTCTCGTGAGGGCTGATAGGTCGCGTGGGTCGGTCCAGAGAAGAACGAAACGAAAACGAAAACGAAGAAGAATTACAACCTGTACATGGGCACGTCAACTCGATTTCAGTACTCAGATCGTATCGTAGATTGGGGCTTGCAAAAAAATTGATGATTCTCTCCCGTACGTTTCACTTTTTATACCGAACGGTCGACGTTAACTGTTATGTGGAGCAGAACAAGCGATGAAGGAGATATATAAGGCGGAGTACGTGTCGTTGCATGTCCGGAAGAGTAACAAGGCCGCGATTGGGTTATATAGAGACACGCTTGGGTTCGAGGTTGCCAAGGTCGAGAAAAAGTATTGTGAGTTGACATTTTTCGTCTGTTTCTTTGCTTTCTTGATGAGCTGACGGATCTCGCGGTGATGTAGATGGCGATGGAGAGGACGCATTATCGATGCGGCTCGATTTGAAAGACATCTAGATGTCAGATTCTTAGTGCCTAGGTTGCAGATGTCTACCGTGCTCTTTGTGCGTGTTTTGCGCCATGTAATCAATTGAAGTGTAATCTACAAGTGTACGTGATGCGTGTTTTTCAGTTTCTTGTGCTACGATACCAAACTGCCCTCGCGGTCGTCCTCGCCCTTCCAGCTGTATGTTTAATCTGTTCTTCTCAGGATATGGAACCAACCAATCTCTCCCTCGTGGAGGGAGCAACTCGCTTTTGCCCCAGGAATAGCAAGGGAAGGAAAGTCAAGAGGCTGGGTTCTAGCCATCTATACTTTGACGGGCAGTCCTAGTTCCAGTCACAGGCTAGTTAGGGAATCGTCTCCGATCTCGCTAAACGAATTCGTTACCTCGTGCTTGCACGGAAAGAGATGTCGAACGTTCGAATCCGTTTTGAGTGTGGCTGCAGATCTGTAACCCGAACTTTGATCATACGAGTTTCGGGCCCACAGACGATACCCAGGAATGCACCATCAGGTCGTGAGATCATACGAGTTTCGGGCCCACAGACGATACCCAGGAATGCACCATCAGGTCGTGAAATCAAGTTTTTCACCAGATTCCATATCCAGGGATCGCCGAGCGTGATTCCGCGCCATTGTCGACCAGACCTGGGAAATCGCTAGCCGATTCGGCCGCTCGCCTCGAGTGAAAGATAGAGCAGCGGAAGATCTCTTCAAAGTGGGAGGAATATGAACTATGAGCCATGGGTCCTTCTGGACATCGAATTTCTGGCATAGCTTCCGCCGAGCTGCTTCCTTGGTGTCACGAGTCATTGTCAGCGAAATGGTCAGGGGTTATGAACGATTGAGTCAGAATCACTCCTATAAAAAAAAGATGGATCAAGAGACGATTTATTGAGCACTGTGATCAATGGTTTGTAGGGGTGTTATTTACTTGGCTCTCGGCAAGTCTCCAGGGCATTCTATTTCGCGGGATCGTTGCAACAATGGAGCAACGCGGGAAATCAAAGCTTGATCAAAGCATGTCCATTTTCTGAGGGGATGAGCGTGCAGTGCATATTCGGACCCTTGAAAGTCACGATTAAACAAGTTGTGATGTGGATTCTGACAACTTTTGTGGCTATCGCCGGGTCGCCTCAAAATCGCTATTCCCGCTACTTTAGCCGAGGGTTCTTGTCACCCGTTCCCTACATTGTCCCTCAGAATCTGGCAAGTATTTTCTCTAAAGATGTGACATAAATGACTGAGCTAAGATAGAAGACATTTCATAGGATGAACAGGAGACTAGCTAAATCCTGGAGCAAGGCATGAGTGCTAAATGATCGTCGAGGTACCCGTAAATCAACCAGTACGTGTTAGTAATTGCCAAGACATACGTTCAAGTTCCCACACTTGGGCACTCCCTTCACGAATCGGGTTGATATACACAAGTCCCGTACTACCCATTTCGAATACCAATGTTGGGGCTCCCGCTACGGCTATCCTGGAGAATCGATCATTTGACAATAGTCGTGCATAAAATCGACCACGTACCTTGCAAGACCATCACCTAGTTGCACGATGTGCCAGCGGGGCGGGGCCATACAGGCCGTCATTCCAATAACTGTACTACTCGCAAAGCTATAGCCCAGGAAATGACCATAGTACCCATCTCGAATACTATAGAGGTCGCCTTGATCGGAGGTGTCTTCTTTGAAAATGTACCACTATATATATATACATTAAGTTCACAAGCCTCACATATCGATATCATTGCACCTGTTGATTCGATCCATCGTGCTCGTCAGAACACGAAACTGCACAACAAACAAGTTTGATGACGAAGAATGTGAGCACAACATACAACCACTTACTAGTGGTTCCGTTCGCTGTAGAGATGTCAAGGACTTTTTTGAGACCGTAAGCCTCGCTAGTGTTTCGAATAATATATACACCGTTTGCGAGAGCCATGAGGGAATGAGGAATCTACATCAAAGCAACTTCGGGGAGCTTTTATGTGACGAGGGAGTACCCGAAGAGCAAGTCAAGTTGATGAGGTCTTCTGTTAAAGATTGGCTGATTATACATTTGGGTAAGTAGATCTCTTATCTGCGACAGTGATTGAGCAAGAAGCGAGTAGCCTAAGGCCAAGCATTGCAGGAACATTGTTGATCCTCTGAGTAAGCGAAAGATAGAGATGAATGTTGTTTTTGTGTGAGGCAATCCCAATCAAAATGATACCCTCAGAAATCCAAGATGGTGCATACCGTTCATCTTTCTCGAACTCAGCATAAGGGCTGAATCTCACCTGTTTGCCGTAGACAACGATCTAGCAAGCTTTTCATTGTCAAACACTCTCCATCCTCTTTGTACTGACTGTTACTCTCGTGATTGTGGTGGTTTTGCAGGTCAGGTCTTCCATTTTCACAGAGGATGAACCATGTTCCTGCAATGCTTGGCCTTAGACTGCTGGCTTCTTGCTCAATGATTATCGCATATACTTTTCGAAATCTATTGAGGCAAAATTGCCAATCGAAGACTTGCTCTTTAGGGACTCGAATCTCCTTGAATGGTAGATTACGTGAATTGTAAATGAACCCAGATGCGATCCCGATTGTGGTTACCAAAAGCGACGTCGCCCAGATCTTTGATTGCCCAGTGATTCCTTCGAATCGAATTCTTTTCTGCTCATATCCTCTTCATGGTCTTGCCAACAGTCAGTCTATTATGTGATAAGGATAAGGAGTTTTGTAGCATAAAAGCTCCCTCAAAGTTTCGATGCAGATTTCTCATTCCCTCATGGCTCTCACAAATGGTGTATAGTATGATTCAGAACTGCGGTGCCAGTGTAAAAAAAGTCCTTACCGGAAACACAGTAAGTGGTTGCATGTTGAGGTTCTCATTCTCCGTCATCAAGGTCATTGAATATGGGTTGCTGCAAGCACAGCAGGTTCCGAGATCTAAGGATCACCGATTCTTTGTTTAACATCAAGTATACAGATGATACATCAAAAGCAATCAGTTGAGTTGTACTTAAGATGCTAACAATAGCTTTATTGCATATGTGGCACAATATTTTGGTTTCTACAAGCAAGCCTCTGAGACATTGTTGGGTTGAATAGATGTGTGTTCATCATTAAGAAGAACCAGTTGTGCTGATTGAAATTGTGATGTGCCTCTATTGCAAACATGACCATGGAACATATAATCTCTGACATCAATACATCTCAGTTATACTTTTATACTTCATCAAGCAGACAATGAACACTGGTATATTTTCAATCGGATCAATTGGAGCTTTGCTGAGTGTAGCTTTTGTCCTAGTCCATCTCATGTGCCATCAATTTACAAGGGAGACTGATGATTAATACTCCACAAGCTGTCAGTCACTTTACAGTATTTATGTATAGCTGCCAGATATTTCCAGATTGGTTCAACTGGAAGGCTTGTCTTCTGGTAAAATGTTATACAATATACTCACTAGTTGATCATTTGTGCAACTGTTTCCATTCCAATTTGGGCCATTAAGAACATGAATTGCAGTGATGACATGTCAAGTCTAGAGCAGATATGATTGGAACAAAGTCCTTCAAACTTAGGGAACTTCCATCTTGCAGACCTCTCGCTAGGTAGAATGTTTGTCAGTCTTGAGGGAACTTCCTCTAATAACATTCATCAAAAAGTAGATTGCAGTGTCTCAAGTTTCTTTCTTTGATATATTCTCCCACCTCTATCCTATATAACTAACTGCAGAGGCTGTAGAACTACATTATCACCAGGGATTGGACAGGCTGGAGATTAGATCTGTCCATTTTCAATAGCTTTGGTTAGAAGCAAATAAACATCCTTCAGTATCACCAACTTTTTCTCGATGACATAGCGAGTATTTGGCACAAGGTGCACAGTGCTTTCAGTGAAAAGAATTTTTATAGATGTTAACAAGAGATTTTTCTCTGTCCCTAGGCAGACTCAGATAGCTTTGGCATAAGGATATGGGCAGAAGTGTTGTTTCAAAGAAAAAAACATAATCTAACAACAATAAGAAAATAGTTTTGTCTTGAGAACATTATAGATAATTAAGTTATACTATGACCCAGGATGCACTATCTACACCATGTAAAGGTCTGTTTTGGAGGAGGGATGATGAAATCTGATGGGATCTTCTCCTTTGTCTGAGGTCCTAGAAATGCATAATAGTATGTGAGAAATTAGTTTATAGATTCATTGGACTGCACACTTGCATTGCAAGTTGTTGTTACCATATATTGTATAGCACCTTGATATTTATCTATTGTCATTGAGATCCTGTTACAACTCAAAGAGAGGTTGATAGACAATACTATATTGCTTGTTCAAGTTTCATTTGACAGTATGATTTGTGAAAGCAGTGTAATACAATGGAAATTCAGATGTCAAAAGGCAAGTATTCTTGAGGTATCCATCAAATGTGTGAACTCAGGCACAAAGTGTAATGGAATGATTGGCTGGGTCATTTGGGGTGCTGACTCACCTGTACTCCAGTGCAGCCATCACTAATATTCAAAATGTGCTCCTTAAATGGCTGTAACAGAAAATACTATACAAGGTAAGGTGAAGAGGATGGCTCATAAATTAAGTGAAACTTGAAAATATAAAAGATCTGGACAGGTATTGTAGGTTTAGATGTTTCCACACTACAAGGATAGAACTGATCTAGAAAAGAGATTGTTCAGATGGAAGTTTCTTAAGGGTAAATCCCATCTGCATTCCTTATCTAGATTCATGCATGATTGATGTTCTTGAGTCTCTTTAATTTGTTTTGTAAAAACATGGTTTTGACTTCAGCCAATGCATCAACCCAGGTGTCATGAGGATTGGTGTGAGGGAATGCTCAACACTGCAGGATAATCCTATCATGCAACACAAGAGCTAAAAGACATGAGAGTGGCAAGTGAGTGCTAACCCAGGCAAGCAGCTGGCAAGGGTCAAAGCTGGGCAAGAACAGAGTCAGACAATGCTAGGGAGCTCACAGTTGATCAAGTAGATAGACCTGGTAGATGCTGCTATTGATCAGTCAAAGGATATTCTATTCTTGTGACTAGCTTATATACTACATCCATGGCTATGCTGTGACTAATACTGTATGTGGTAAGTGGCCTGGGTATGCTAAGCACCATGACTAAGATGAGTAATCAATATGACTAAAGGAGATATAGAGTCCTATGTCTATGGCAGGTAACTAATACTTGATGAGGATGGAGCAGGAGAAGGCATGTGGCCAGTCCAGTATGTCCATAAGGCAAGGCCCAAATAGAGTGGAGTCCCCATATAGGGTCATCCTCTTACAATTGGCTAGGTCCTTTTGGAGTGCTGACTCAACTGTACCTCAGCCCAGCCATAAGTAGTATTAAAATGTGCTGCCTAAGTGGGTAAACCATATATCATTGAGAGAAAAAATCAAAGTAAGGGCACATTTTTTTTTTGAAAAACAAGAAAATATAGATATAGTGTGAAATAATGTTGAATTAACAAGCAAAAAACTGTCCCATGTATCTATGTGTAAGTCCACAGTAAACAAAGAAGGAAAGGAGGAAAAAAGCAAAATGTAAATCATTAAAACATGTATTTATTCATTGAAAGTGGGAGATTTGTAGGTCAAAAATGTGTAGGTGTCTGTGAAAGTGGAAGATTTGTAGGGAAAAGGTAGAAGATGGAGGTGTGAAGCACTAAATAATTATTTGTCCGTTAAAAGTAAAAGAAGGAGAAATGACAAAAGAAGATTGGATGGTTTAATAAATCATGTTGTTGGAAGTAGTGTGGAACAATGTTGAATTGCCTGAGAGGACCAATGTCCAGTAGCTTGAATGAGATGTGGTGCTACCCCAGCCTCTGCTAGGAAGGTAGCTCATCTGGAATGCATGGATTAGCCAGCAAAGGTGGCAATGATCTGTCATAGAAATGGAATGAAAAAGGATCTAGTGAGGTATGTACCATCTTCTTGTAACTACAGCTTTCATCACATAGAGGAAAGTTCTGATCTGTTTGCCAGATACTGACAAAAGTACTTGTGAGGATTGATGGAATGGTCTGTCTTGTGAATAAATATCTTGTTGCCTTCAAAAAAAGCATTGGCCTTATGAAAAGGCAAATGCAGTTGATGTTGTTTATTATGGATTTTGATGGAGACAATGTGGATTGTTTTCCACTCATCTCTAAGTCAAACATTATTAGATTAAGCAATTTCTTCCAGATGCAAGAGACTGAATTATATCTTCAGAAAGTCCTGGTGTCAATTTGCTGCTCCTAGGGCAAGAGATCATTCTCTAATGAGTCTCTTCTGTGTTCAGAGTGCCCAATTTAGTTGCATATACATAACAAATGATTGGATTATTTTTTACTGATCCCCATGCTTTTTGAGGAGGTTCAAAGTTTTTGATAGACAGAGGGGAGAAGGAACATTTAGCTTTGGCAAATTCTCTGTGCAATATGAGGTTGGCAATTTTGTTTTGATGGCCCAGGATATATCCAATCATCAAGTTATGTCCTACATTGATAATGAGGTGGTAGAATGTTAGGCTGTGAAGGCTGTTGAATATGTATGTATATAGTGTTTGAGTTGTTGATAAATATAATCACATGCAAGAAGTAACCTGCTTCCTTGGTTGCTAGAGAGAATGCAAACACAATGCATAGGGGCTCCAGATAAAACATGGAATCTTCCAAGCCAAAGTTGAGCCAAGTTGCATGGAAACCTTTCCTTCTAAGTGGAAACCAAAAACCCATTCCTTCCAGACATGCATCAGTCTCCTTAACCATGGCATCAGACTTACTCTACACAGTAGATTGTAGTAGATGAACACTGGTCAACTGGTCAATATGGCCTCCATGACAAGTCTGATGTTATAGCATTGTTTGACTAAATTCCAGCATGGTGCATCACCTGTATTACTTAGTTTTGCATAAATGTTCCAGAAGCATGGTGCAAGTAAATGAAACCAATTAAACCCCAATTGACCCACCCCACCAATCTTTGCTAAGTCTGTTTGGTAAAGTATTTGGACTGATCCCAATGTAAAGTGACAAACTTCCTCATTTTTGCAACCAGGTCTTTTTTTGTATCATCAAGAGTCTGTGAGGAAATGCTCAACACTGCAGGATAATCCTATTGTGCAATGCAAGAGCTAAGAGATAAGTGAGCAGCAAGCATATGCTAACATGGGCAAGTGGCTGGCAAGGGTCAAGACTGGGCAGAGATGGAGTCAGATGATGCTAGGCAAGCTCACAATCATCCTGCTGGATAGACCTGAGATATGCTGTTATTGATTGGTTGAAGAATACTCTATCCTTGCAACCAGCTTATATACTACATCTGTGGCTATGCTATGACTAATGCTATATGTGGTAAGCAGCCCAGGTATGCTAAGCAGTATGAGTAATCATGAGTAATCAATATGACCAAAGAAGATGTAGAGTCTGATGTCTATGGCAGTGTAAGGGCGACCTCTGGAGGCTGTGGCTAAGTCACACAACTGGCAGAGGGAGGTCCAAAGTCTATTCAGTATCTACAAGAAGTTCTAGGGTTCTAGCTACTCACCTGGCAGAGGGAGATCCAAAGAGAACAAGTCT
>JABFYK010058575.1:0-12244 GCA_018849495.1 Termitomyces sp. T123_Mx157 | reverse complement strand
TCCTCAGCAAAGATTGCATGAAGGACAGCAAAGATTTCTTTGAGCTGAATATTATGACTTCAGAAACAACAAGGAACCCAAGCTGGAAACTACTGCTGCAAGATAACTCTGCCAAGGCCCTCATGCCTACTCACATCTGTATGGATGAACAAGCAAGACTATGATGGAGATATAAGCAAGATACTGTTCCACATCTTGCTAAATGTATATCACTAGCAAATGTCTGACACAGCAGATTTGGCAATATGGCAAATTGAGAAAGAGGACTTGAAAGATGAGAAGAACTTGAACAGGTGATGGATGAATGTGTGGGACTGCAGTATAACTTGCAATGTGAATTGTAGAAAGCCCATATGAGTTCTTGCAGTTCCAGAAGAGTACATGTTCTCTTGGGTGCCCAAATGATCAGCAATTTCTTGAAGAATGCCATTTTGTCTGGTGGCAGTTGTTCCATTATATTGGAGTCAATTTTCAGCCAAAGAAACTCAAGCTTGGCAGATGGCCAGATTGTCTTGCAGTCTTGGAAAGAAAGCCTCAGCTCCTTTCCAAGGCCAAAGATCTACTTGACAGCAGCAATAGATAGTAAAAAGAGTAGTAGGAGGGAAAACAATAAGAGAAAATTGTCTAGATAGTGATGGAGGTGTGCTGGTATGTAGTGCTGAATAATCCAGTATAAAGCCTCTGCAAAGAGGTTGAAAATATTATTAGAAATAGAAAAGTGACCATACCAGAAATTGAACCTGGGACCTCTTGGATATGCACCCCTCATGATGCTCTAACCACTGAGCTACATGGTCTTGGTTATACAAGGAACTAACTAGGAAGTTATAATTGATACATCCTAGGCATGAGATGGTTCTACTACTATCATTTTTGGTTCACTGTAGGAACTGGAACACTAGACAGTCTATGTGTAGTAACTCAGAGCTCTAAGCTGTCGATGATTTGACCTGTCATCATCTAACACACCCTCCTCACATGGCAAATCATATGACTTATCACTCACAATTCCATGAGATAAGCAGGCTAATTCAGCACAGTAAAAATGCTGGGGCACATAACCTGTTAGAAATGAAAAAGTAACCATACCAGGAATTGAACCTGGGACTGCTTGAATAAATATGCACCCCTCATGATGCTCTAAACACCAAGCTACATAGTCTTGGTTACACAAGGAACTAAGAAGTTATAATTGATACATCCTAGGCATGAGATGGTTCTACTACTATCACCTTTTGGTTTGCTGCAGAGACTGGAACACTGGACAGTGTGTGTAGTAACTCAGAGCTCTAAGCTGTTGGATGAATTAACCTGTCATCATCTCACAAATATAGGGCACAGACTTAGAGCCAAAAGCCAATACTATGAAATAATTAAATTTTGAGCCCCATTTAAAGCCCAGAAGATACCAGTCTTTGGATTTTACAGAAATGTGATGGAAAGCATTATTCAGATCAAGCTTCACTATTAAAGTGCTGCAGCCAAGATGGCAAAGATTGTCTAGAGCTCCTGTGAACATGTCATAATCAATGTGGCCTTCACTATTCAAGATGCTATTATTGACCAAAATCTCTTCTGGCCAGGACAAGTGGTTAATCAGATGCAGTTTCCCTGGCTTCCTTTTGCAACTCACCAATTCCAATGGCAAGCAGCAAAAGTCTGGAGATGGAGGGAAGTCAAAAGGTCCTACAGCATGAGATTGTTCAATAAGAGACTGAATGGAGACCTTGACAAATTCTTTGTTCTCAATTCCAGATTGGAGGTTGACACACAACTGATAGCATTCCTCACCCAAGAATCCAATGGCATTACCAAATTGAATTATATTGACTAATGCAAATACAAATGTAGGATCTGGGTAGTTGTGAAGGTAATAACACCAGGCATCAATCATAAGAGGAGAGGAGACTAGAGACAAGGATGGGGGACAGAGTATTGCAGAATTACAATAAGGATTGGTGTTGAGACATGATGGTGGTGACAGACCTGAGGAGAGAAGATAGGAGCTTGGAATAGAGGCAAAGCTTGAAGATGAAGAGGGGAAAGGCAAGGTGGGAGAGAAGGATGAAACCTGAGTGGTGGGCTGTGTGCCTGCTCCAGCATGCCTTTATGTCTTTCTACAGTCTTTTTCTGTGTAGTTCCTGGCTCCACACTTGCAATACTTATAGACACAATCATTGGGGCAGGGAGGAGCAGTGCATGTGCCCTTGTTATAGACAAAGCAAGTTTCAGAGCTGATGTTCCAATCACCTTTTCCTGTAGTTTTGTGTGAGGTGCTTGGAGCATGAGCATTTCCCAGACAAACTTCCATTGAAAGCAAATTATTGGGCTTGGCTCAACCTGTGTAAGATCCAGCAAGCATTTCTTCCTGGTGGCTGAGGTGAAAGTAAACATGATATTGCAGGACTGCCACTCATTTATATCTCTGATTGAAATTTACAAGATGGGAAAGGTATCTAGCTGCACCATGACTAATTCTAAAAGTGGCATGTGGTTTGCCTGAAGAGGCTGCAATTGCCTGGAAAACAGAGAAGTAGGTTGGACAAGGGAATGAGAAGATTGTTCAATGCTGGATAGTCCTTAGCACTAATAACATAAGAGCTATTGGAGTCTGTGTGCTCCATGTCTGCACACCAAAACTTAGAAGCAAGATTGAGCTTACACAGATCCATAAGGCAGAACTTGTGCCATGCAATATTCAGCAGTACATTTGTCTCAATAGCAGGAAATAGCACAGGTAGTGACTTACTAGCAGGGGATTGATCTATCAAGATGAATGCTGGGAATAAAGGCATGGGGTTGACATGTACTGCAAGTGGAGTAGCAAAACCTGGTGACTGGTTTGCCAGGGCAGCAAAGGCACAAAGCATAGTTATCATACCAGCAAGTGCAGCATTGCTGCTTTGTGTTGAAGGAGGATCCTGTAGCTGGGCTTCCAAAGAATTGGGGCCAAGTTCCTGCTGATTGACTTTGGGCATGGCTGACAATAGAGTTGGCAACAGCATGAGCAAAGAGAGATGTGACAATAGAGGCAATGATGAAGGAGAAGACAGTGATTGATGGTAGCTTGCAGGGGCAAACTGACCATTTGGAAGGCAAGAATGATCCAATGTGTGCTTGGTGTCTGTGGAGAGATGTATCCTGCAGAAAGAAAAAGCCAAGTCAAGTGAACCAACAAGCTCTATGTCAGTGGGGAGAAGAATGCAGAATGTGAGTACTAAACCAACCTGACAAGCTCTATGTTAGTGGGGAGAAAGATACAGGATGAGGATATATTAAATGGTAGGTAGAACTATATACAATGTCCAAAGACAATGGAGCCATTGTCACCACTTTTTTTTTTGTTTATCTCCATTTATTCTTTCAATGACCAGTTGAGGCTTAGCCTTATGTCAGTTGCTGCACTATGTACAGGCAGGATTTATGGACACTATCTAAGGTACTCTGGCCCAAAGCCTTTTCAAGCCTGCCAGTTATGCCCCATAGCTACTCTACTATGGTTTGATCCTTTCAGTGTTCATACTACCCTCCTAATAAGTCCTGTACTATGTGCTATTAACATGCTGTCCCTACTGATACCTGCTTTATGTCTAAGCAATGCTTGCCAGTAACACCCCAAACCTGGCCACAGATATTTCCATCCCTGATTCCTAACCCTACACTTCAGTCAGCACATGCTGAGTGCTCACTACCTGGTTTCTTGAGATCACTGAACCAGAATTGGCTAGCCCACCTCCCTGCTATTAGGTCAGATAAATAGTTGGATCACTAGTAGGAGGCCATGCAGTACTTTAGCAGCCCAGTCCCAGCATGTAATTGAGGCCTTCCTTTCTTGGACCAACTCATACTACAGCACAACAGGTCCAACAGGGTTACAGTTTTTGCCCCTCCCTATTCACCGCATTGGGGAACCCTTTTCTTTTCTGTCTGGACAGGAGATCAGTAGTCATATTGCATCATTGAGTTCATGTGCTGATGATGGTGGAGACACCTCCAAATGGTCTGACCAACATGACCTTCCTAAGAGCATGTGACAGGTGGTGGCTTCCTGGCAGTGTTGAAAGAACCTGTTGGAGTGTCTAAGGTGTTTTCCCCATGGGCACAGTGCATACCATGCCCCAAGGTGGAGTTGAACTCCTGGCCTTGGGTAGGTGCTTGCCACTCAGAGTCATGTGACATCTTTGGACTGCAATGGTGCCAGCTGAGCCACCATGGCCCTCATTGTTACCACTGCAACAATGAGATGTAATATGATGAGAGTGTGAGGGGGAAAACACTCCACAGATAAACCCAGCAAGAGCAGGCCAACACAAGCAACAAGCAGGAGTCAAAGGGGCACAAGCAGCTAAGAGTCAGGCAAGGGGCAAGTATAGCAAGCTAAAGCATGAGTAAAGCATAAGTAGTGACACTAGGTTTCTCACAGTCAGTTCAATGTGTAGACTAGGAGAACACTACTATTGTTTGGTCAGAGGATATTCTATCCTGCTAACTGGCTTATATACTACATCTGTAGCTATGCTATTACTAAATACTCTATGTAATAAGCAGCCTGGATATGCTAAGCAGATATTACTAACAATATATCAAAAGGAGATATAAGGTCTGATGACTATGAAGGGCTGACTATTACTGACTGGAGGGTGCAGGGGCTTGGCAGCTGCTTGATCAGAATGCTAGATAAGATGCCATTCCTATGACTAAGGCCAGATATAGTCAGAGTTACCTATCAGAGTTACCTAATAGGGTTGTCTCCTTATAGTTCAGCATCAGGTATCAGCTCAATAGCATGGTCCTATTGCTTGTGCTCCAAGAGTGAATCAAATGATGCCTTGGAAAATATGTCCTCAAAGTCATGTAAATGATGAGGAACTGTGCTATGAAAGGGTTTAGGCTGGGAATTTGCTGCAAATGCCTCAGCTAGTTGTTGAGAAGTTGTCTGACTAGCCCTGATCTCTGCTACTATAGGAGAAGGGCAGAGCATCATGGAATAGATCCTATCACCTACCTCACTGGCCCTGTCTGGAGATTCTGGGTCCAGAGCACCAGCAAAGTCCCCTTCACATCTATCTTCCTCCTGAAGTTCATATCCAATATCTTGAGCATCTTCATAGAGGGCCTCTCTATGGAAGAAATGCCAGAGGGGAGTCAAGATCAGCAAAATGAAGATGCCCTGCATGGCAAGCATGCATGGCAGCATGCTCATGGACTTTTGCTCTATGCTCCTTGCAGGCCTTCTCTGCACAGATCAGGCAACAACAGAGACAACAGCTCATCTTCACCTCACTCTTGGTTCAGTCAATCTCAGGGTTATGTTCATGTAACCAGGTGAACCCTGAGATCATGTCTTGCTTCCCCAAACTAGTGACAGCAAAAGCAGCACATTCAGAGTGGTCCTGATAACAAAGCACCAGTTTCACTACAGAGTGAATAGAGCCAGCTTCATTGAGTGTGTGATCAACATTGTATATAGGAATTGGACAAGAGAGGGGGTGGGTGGTGAGATGGTGTCATTGCACATAGTCTGCATCAAGGAAGAGGCCTGTTGCTCCACTGTCAAGCAGGACAACAACACTTTGGATCTGGTGGGTGTCAGTTGTCTAATTCTACTTATAGCTTCAAGGAGTTGACAAAAGGAGTGGAAGCCACAATGTAGCAATGGGGAAGATAACATTTCCATACAGAAATCCAAGTGCATGGGCTAGGAGGTGTGTTTCCAGCTAAGGCTTTAGCTGGGAGGGAGCTTTGTATGTCTGAGGGAGGGCTTATTGTTTCGGGCATAGTATCAATGGCAGCAATAGATATATTTGATTCTATGGACAGGGAAGTAAAAAGATTAGCACTAGGCAACAGGAGCATACAGGTCATCTGTTTCCTCTCTAAAAATCCTCCTCTGGCTCTGCTGATGCAACCTCCAACTCATGGGCAACTTCAGTGGGCAGGGTAGGTAGGAGGGCCTCTGGAAAGGGGGCTCATGATACATCCTGGGCTGCTAAGAGATGAGAAGTAGTGCACTTCCAACCCCTGAGGACAATAACAGGTGAAGTGGCCAGTCTTTCCACAGCATCAACACAATAAGGGGGTGGAGGACTGCTAGCAAGAGGCATCAACATCTATAGAGGCTCCCTGGGGTAAAGGACATGGGGGAGCAGCTGAAGGAGCATAGAAAGAAGCAACATGAGAGGGAATAGAAGGCTCATGCCTACTCAAGAGGCAGCCAGAGAGTAAAAGGGAACTAGAGGATGCTGGATATACATATTGCAGCTCTTGCTTGAGTTCCATCAACTGCTACTGCTTGCATGCCACCTTGTACCAGGTGTCTATGCATTCATTATCCAGGTGCCCCTCAGCCATATTATCAATATGATCCATGAGAGAGAGGTGGAGTCCTTTCCAAAAGGTGAGGCAAAGCTGAAGACCATCTGGATACCCAGCCTGCTCAACTAAGGCATGGAATCAATCAATGTACTCATTCAAAGACTGCTTCTCTTGACCATACTGATCTTGGTCTTGAAGTGAGAGGGCAGCAGTCTTGGCTGGGTTGAGGAGGAAGAACTCAGCTTGGAAATCTTTCTCAAACTCTATCCAACTAGTAAAACTCTCTACTCCTCCTGGATGCTGGAAGATGCACAATACATAGCTTAAAGCTTGGCCCATCTTCATATAGGAGAAAACCCAGGCAATCTTGAGGGCTTCAGAGGCAAAGGCTTCACCACTCAGCTGAATATAGGTGATACAGGACTGGAGAAAGTGTTCTCCAACCTTACAATTTCCCATCAAAAATATCAGGGAGTGTAGAGCAAGGAAGTTTGGAGTGGGGAGCCAAAAGACCTGAGTTAGGAGCCAAGGCAAACCTTCCTGCAGCTGCTAGGGGTGTAGGGGGAGTGGTAGGAGCAAGGGGGAGGTGTTCCAGAAGGGATTTGAGGGAGAGGGACACAGCTTCAGTAGTTTGATGTAGTCCAGTGAGTTCAGTAGTATGGGAGGTAAGGAAAGCTAAAGTAAGTTGGACCTGTATCTCTAGAGCCAGCAAATGCCTCCAGGCCTCATCCTGGGGGCTCAAAGTATTAGAGGGAGGTGCTGGAGGGGTTGGTTGGGTTATAGGAAGAGCACAGAAAGTCTTGGATACATGGTGGAGAAGAGACTTCTAAAAGCAGAAAAGTGGACTTGGAGAGCAAACCCACCACAAGCAAAAGGAGATGACAAAAAGGGAGCTCCCAGACCAAAATGAGAGATTTGTTCTGCTGTAAGGGCAATCTCTAGAGGCTGTGCCTAAGTCACACAACTGGCAGAGGGAGAACCAAAGTCTATTCAGTATTTGTAAAGAGTCTATGGACATGACTACTCACCTGTCAGAGGTAGATCCAAAGAGAACAAGTCTAAGGAGCTTCCTGACCAGGTGTTACACTTCAGAAAAACTTCTAATCCTAACCCAAAGGTGCAAACTCCAGAAATTGCCATAACTCTAGAGATTGTGCCAAGAATAGAAATCCATCATAAATGGCCTCGATCTCCAGACTCACAGCATGTAACTACATGAAACTATAACTAAAAGATAGGCTTTGGTCAAAAGTACCTATCACCAGAGAATAGGAGGACAAAGATGACAAGCAGGCTTGGAATAAAGGAAACAAACTAGAAGGTCTGGAGGGAACAGTCCCTTGATAGTTATGTCAAACAGACCACAAGTGTGCCCATTGGCCATCTAAGCAGCAATGTCGCAAGAGAGCATCTCAACAGTGGAAGGTATGGATGTTGCAGACTTAAGGTTTACACACTACTGGCTTATGATTCAATCACCCACAAAGCCAATTTTCCAAAACATATTATTAAAGCTATGGTAGATACAAGTAAAGCATTGGAGTATTCTTGTAAGTAAAATTCCCATGCTGCTTTGTTCAGGGTGGAGTGGACATGTGGGGGGTGTGATACATCAATGAATGGATTGTTGGCATGTGGCATGGTGTTGGAGCGGGCTGGAGATACAGGAAGAGAGGGATCAAAAGAAAGAGCCAATGAACAAAATGTGAGTACTGGATGGCTTTTGATCTCATATGTCCATCATCTCACTATAGGAAAATGAGCTCAAAAAACTCAGGAGACCACAGGAAGAGGAGGACTGGGGATTAGAACTACATAGTGAATAATCTATTGCTTTACATCACTCCAGCCATACACAAAGCAAGCCAGAATGCCAAATTCCAATGGCACTGGCAGTCTGTCACAGAAAATGGCCACACAGACAACAAGGAAACAGACAAGAAGCACAATGGCTGAGCAGGGAACACAAGCACAGAATTGAGCCATGAACAGTGCAAATGACATAAGGGGATGGCTAAATGGTGGAAGGTGAGGGGGGAGTCAGGGTCAGAGGTGGAGGCATGCAACACAGAGAAAAAGGGGAACAAACATCATATGTGGATGCAGTGCAATGGGTAGAGAGGGAGGACATTACGCAGAGGGCAAAGAATAGGACTAAGCAAGTCATCATCAACAACATGCCAGGAGGAGAAGGATGGAAAGAACTCATGAAGCAGGAGCTTGTTGAGAAGGCCAGAATTGTGAAGGACATGATGGGGATTCAGGGGCTGGATGCTTCCAGGGTGGAATTTGTCACAGTGTGGGTGTTGAAGAATGAAGGAGTCCTGTATGAGTTGTAGCCAACAGAGGTGGTAGAATGGCTAGCAAAGGAGGGGTTGAAAAAAGTGTTTTTGGAGAAGTTTGGCACTGGAGCAACCATCAAGGACTGGGTGCACAGCATATTCATGGAATTTGTCTCAGTAATGCTGGGGAACATAGCAGCAGAAGGTCTGGGGGCAATAGAAGCAAGGAACAACTTACATCCAAGTAAAGTGGTAGCTGCAAGGTGGGCAAGGCTGCCACATACCAGGAACAAAGAGCAAAAGGTTGCCTACCTGGTAATCTCATGTGCCATGAACAGAGAAGTGAACTACATCATCTGCCATGGCATAGTCATCAAAGGGAAAAAGGTAATGGCCTAGAAGTTGGACCATAAACCAAGGTGGTGCCTCAAGTGTCAAAGGTATGGCAAAGGACAGCTTGCTAACAAATGCAAGCAGGAGAAGGATACATGCACAATATGTGCCAAGGAGCACAGAACAAAAGAATGCAAGGAAACTGACCCCTCCAGATTCATATGCATTAACTGCATGGCTAAGGAGATCTGGCATGACCACCTCTTGTTGGCAAGATCCTGCCCAGTATTCACAGAGGCCAAGAACAGGATGATGAGTGGAACCCTAGAGATAAAGTACAGATACTTCCCAACAAACCAGCTATGGACGTGGGAGAAGGTAGATGAGGGGTACCAGATAGGGGCAGCCAGAGGAAGATACCAGAACACCCCAATGAGAGGCACACTGGAAGGCTTCATGATGAGGGGGGTAGGACAGGGAAGGCTGGCAGAAGGGACAAGAGGCCAGGGAGGAGGAGAACAGAGCATAGAAGGTATAAACAATAGGGGAGGTGGGTTTGAGGCTGGAGAGATCCCAATTACTGAAGATATGCAAACCATACTTGATCAATACAGGTGGGGAAGCAGCCCACTGTACACCTGGAGGGAGGAGCAGGCCCTCCAGAGGGAATACAACTGGGATGATGAGGTTGAACAAGGCATAGAGGATATGGGAGTGGCTATGAGCAACACAGAGCAAATTAGCCAGACCATCCCATGGTTGACACAATGAGCAACAAGACAAGGGAAACAAGAGGAGAAGACTGGGGAGCAAGGAGGAGAGTGCTCACAATGTGGCAGTTGAACATGAACAAATTGCTCATGGCCCAACACATGGTACTGCTTGTGCTGAGCAAAGATATTGACATAGTTTGCTTGCAGAAACCATACTTTGACTTCAACAAGAAGTCCAGAGTGACCCAGCTATAGTGCCCAGTATATCCAAAAGGTCATGATGAGAGGAACACACACAGGATGAGGGCAATCATGTTAGTGAGCAGGAGAATTGCAACAAATGCATGGAGGAGGATCAACATAGAGAGTGTGGATGTAGTGGGCATCAGCATCAAAACAGAGGAAAGGATAGTAAGGGTTTTTAATGTCTATAATGATGGAGGACATGCCAGAAGCACAAGGGCACTGGACTTCTATCTCAGAAGTGCTGAAGGCCAGAGACAGAGAGGAAGAAACAGGGCAGACATGTGGGTAGGAGACTTTAACTGTCACCACTCAATGTGGGATCACCCAAGGAATAGTCATCTCTTCATGAGAGGCAACCTCAATACCACAGAAGAGCTAGTTGACATGCTTACAAGGCACAGAATGGTGATGACTCTGAGGCCAGGAGAACCAATATTGGAAGCAATGAACACTAAGAACTTAATGCAACCTGACAATGCCTTTACTACTAATAATCTGACAGGGCAGATATCAAGATGCAGGGTGCTATGAAGCAATGCACCACCAAACACCAACCACTTTCCAATCATAACAGTGATGGACCTCATAACAGAAGCAAGTGTGAAGGAGAGGGGAAGGAATTTCAGGAAGGTGGACTGAGAAGAGTTTAGGAACAAGCTGGGAGGCAGATGGAGGCAGTGAGCACAGAGAGGATAGAGAGGAAGGAGGAGGTGGAGAGGAGGTTGGACAAGGTGAAGAAGGGTGGACAAGGTGATGGAGGCAATGAGGAGAACAGTAGAGGCAGTAGTGCCAGAGAGGAGGGTATCAGGATTTGCAAAGAGGTGATGAGCAAGGAATTGTGGGAAATGAGATTGAGGACAAAAGCATTGGGGAGGGAGTCAGACAGTATGATCCACATTGACAGCCACAAGGCCCACGAGACTTTCAGGAGGGCAAGAAACAACTACAGCCAAGCCTTAAAAAAGCAAAAAGGGAACATCAGGAGAAGTGGCTGGAAGATGGTGGTGCTGTGGAAACCAGGACGAGATGACTACAGCAACCTGAACTCCTATAGACCCATTGCACTGCTGGACACAGTTGCCAAGGTATTGTCATTGTGCATCAAGACCAAATTGGTGTACAGAGTGGAAAAAATAAACATACTGCTGAAGCTTCAGTTTGGAGGACAGCCAGGGAGATCAATGACAGACTCCATCCATGTACTGATGGTGTTCATCAAGAATGCATGGAGGAGAGGAAAGAAGGTGGTGGTGGTGTTCCTGGATGTGAAAGAGGCATTTTCTAACATAGTACTGGAGGTGGTGGTGGTGGACATGAGGAGGAGAGGAGTACCCAATGAGGTGGTAGGGTGGGTCAAAAAGAAGCTGGAGGAGTGGAGGACAGTGATAATGTTTGATGACAATACCTCACAGACAATCCTGGTGGAAAGCAGGCTCAATCAAGGGTGCAACACATTGGGCCTATGCTACAACTTTTATAATGCAGGGCAAATGAGAGAAGTGATAGAGAGGGCAAGAGAACTGGCAGGATTCTTTGCAGATGATGCATATGTAGTGGCAGAGAGGGACACTATGGAGGAGGCAGCATGGAAGGTAGAAGATATGATGGAGAGGAGCAGAGGGGCAAATGAATGGGCAGAGACCATCACTTGCTGTACAAGATGAAGAAATTTGTGGGGGTGGGGTTCACAAGGAGGTAGGAGCATGACAGACAGGGGTGGAGGAAAACAATACTAGCAGAAAGGCCAATGATCACTATAAACAAGACAAGGATCAAAATGGAAGCATCTCACAAGTTTCTAAGGGTCCTCCTGGACCAGGAGCTGAGGTTCAAGGAGCATGCAGCATACATGCAGGGGAAGGAAATGATGGTAGCTGCACAAGCAAGGAGGCTAGCCAAAACAAACAGAGGAGTAAAGGGGGCCTTCATGAAGAGGATGTATGAGATGGTGGTGGTACCAAGCATGATGTATGCAGCAGATGTGTAGTGCACATGCAATGTAGAGCACAGTGGGAAGGTGGTGAAGGAGTACAGAGGATGTGCATGCTGCAGATCCTGGAGGCACTGGAGACAACACCAAAAGACATGATTGATGCACATGTGGGGTTGACACTCATATCTACAAGAATCAAAAAACTGTGCATCATAGCAGCAGTGCACATTGCAACAATGCCAGACATGCATTTGTTATACAAGCCAGCAAGGAGAGTAGCCATGTTTGTCAGATGGCACAGGGCTGTTAGAAACAGGCAAAGCACAGGGGACTGAATAGTCACTAAAGCTGAAGTCCAGAGTCAGAAACTGAGTGTATTGATATGTGAGAAATACTAACCTGAAGTCCAGAGTCAGAAACTG
>JABFYK010058574.1:0-12248 GCA_018849495.1 Termitomyces sp. T123_Mx157 | reverse complement strand
CCCATTGTAAATCTGGGGTCAGCTGGTTGCAGTAGGGCTACAGGAAACTGTGGCACCATATATTGTTGAAACTCCTGCATCCATATGGCTGCAAGGTGTCCAAATGTCATTGCCAGGGGTGCCACAGGTTTCCCATGTCCTCTTCTGTGTCCTCCTCTTGATAGCACTGGCCCACACTGTGGAGCTACAACCTGTGCCCTTAGTGGCACTTGCTGCATTGCTACTGAATAACTTGGAGGTGCAACATCCCTCTCAATCTCTCCCACTCTTGAGCTCTGAAAAGAGCTGGTGCCATACTGCTGTGAACATGTGTCCACCTTGCTCAGGCACTGTTTTTGGCAAGACAATCCTTTTAGATGCTGGTGTTCAAGATGCCAGCTCATGGGGGAAAGACAAAGAATCAATACCAAGTCAGCCCATCAAAATTCTGGCTGACATAAGCCATGATTGCCATTGGCTACCAGTGGCAACATTATTGACTTATGATATATGGGATGGCTTCCTTCTAGCCAGCTGTGCAGGGCACTATGTGCCCTGCAGTTTGAAATGCCTGTTAAGGGCCTCCAGGTTCTTGCATACCTCAAGGAGCTCCCAAGTAGTGTGCCTAGACTCCACCAAATCTTAAATTTGAGGTTCAATTCTGCCTACCAATAAGCTACAAACTCATCAACAAACCACTTCCAATCATCTGGGGCCTCAAAATTGTATGATTCTGGGGTTGCATGATTTGGGAATAGCATATTGTTGCTAGCCTTACAAGGCTGCAGTAGCAATACATAAAACTTAGGATGAATCCTTTGTTCCTGAAGTGCCTTTGGCAACTCCAATATATAATTTGAAGTCTCATAGTGGACTTCTGAGATTTTATATGGGCTTACCCACCGTAAGGGGACCAGTCCTTGGACCGTCCCAACCCTAGCTCAACCTTGGCCTTCAACCCTACATGCACTCCCACCACTGTTGACTCTGCTACTTGTTTGCAGCTTGCCCCTTGCCTGCTGCTTGCTCACTGCTCACTGCTCACTTGTCACTTGCTGCCCTGCTAGTCACCTCTCTGCTAGCTGGCTGTCATTCAAACCTCCTATTGCTGCCACCTCTATACTATGTGTATGGCACTCTATAACTACAACAAGGCTTAAACCACCACACTCCTTACTCTACACCCTGGAGCCTGGCCACTCTCTTGGCCCACCCTACTTCTGCCCAGGCTGCCCTTTTGGGCCCCTGCTTGATGGATTGCCTGCAGTTGACATTTTCTACCAACCTAGACCGTGTTCATTGGGTCGACGGATCTTGAGGGGGGAGTGATGTAAGGGGACTGATCCTCAGACCATCCCAACCCTAGCTCAGCTTAGTTCATGAGTGCTGGCATCCTATCTAGCTGGGCTCTGGACTGCTGGGCCTCTCTTACTCCCTTTCTGTCTTGGCTCCCAGGCCTAATGGGTATTTTGGACTTGGCACCTGATCTATTGTTGTTATCATTGATCTCTGATCCTAATACTACTGGACCTGATTAGTCAGTATGTCATAGTCATTGGCCTCCACTTTGTCATATAGGCTATAGTCAGCAGCCTCCAACTTAGTCATACTTAGTAGTCCTATAGTATATAAGGCAGGCTTGGGGCTAGACTAGCCCCAGCCTGAACAATTGCATGGTTCCCAGGCTTATCCATTGTTCCTAACTGTGAGCTCAGCTAGTGCAGCTCCTCATCTCTGTCTTTGCCCTCTGTCTTTGCCCCTCATCCTTGGCCTGCCCCTTGCCTGCCATGCTCTATGCCAGCTCACTTGTTGCTTGCCTCCTGACAGGAGTGGTGACCTTTGGCTTGGACCATCCACAGCCAACATCCCCACACCCACTTAGGACAAAGCTTCAATGCTCTGCCTTGAGGAAGATTCAGGTTCTATATGGAGAGGTATACCAGTGTACCTCTCTCAAGCTGCAGTTCCTTTTTCCAACAACTGTGGTTGGCATGTTTGGTCTGCCCATTTATCTGAGGGTGGAAGGAGGTTAATATTAAGAGTGGGTCTCCTAATAGTTTGCACAGTTCATGCTACCATCTGGACATGAACTTCAAGTCCCTATTGCTGACAATGAAAGTCAAGAGACTATGTAATCTCACAATTTTGTGCAAGTTTAACCCTACGGCTGTTATGGTTGTGTGCACCACTATGAGATGCAACATGCCTGTCATGCAACACATAACTACCCATTAGTAGTTATACCCTTTGGACTCTGTCAATGGACCAATAAAGTCCATTCCTATCAAATTCCACAGTTTTACAGGTACAAGCAGGGAGTCTAGCTTCCCTACAGAAAGTTGCTTACTTCCTTTTGCCTGCTGGCATGGCTGGCATGCTATGCAGGATGCTCTAGCATCTGCTACAATTGTTGGCCACAAATACTATTGACAGATATACTCCATCATTTGCTGAGTCCCAAAGTGTTCAACCACAGCATGTGCCTGGTTGAGCAACCTTGTGACCAACTCTTGATCTTGAAGTATACATAGCACATCATGGCCTACCATATTTGTAGTCCAGATCAGCTTGTCCCACACCTTGAAGGACTTATAGTCCTTTAGTTGTGTCAGAACTTCTGCAAAGAATTTGTCTTTGCTATGTGAAGCTGTAATCTGTTGACAAAATTATTTGTTGGTGCAATCTCTTGGCTGGGGCTGATTTGCTGCATCTAGCAGTGCTGCTCCCAGGGTCATGTCTACATTGACATCTGCATCTTCTGAGCTCCATTGCCCATTGGTGAGCCTAGCATTACCACCATTACATCTGGCAAGTACCTGTGCCTTCTTCTTGCAAATTTCATGACAATCTTGCACCTGCTAGCTACAACATAGAGGTATGTCATGGAGCACACATATCTGATCTAGCTGCACCTGCATTTCCTGCAGGCATGTAGGGGGCAAATCATCCCCCTGTGGATTAATATGCACATCTGTGCATATAAAGTTGTAGACATGATGGACATCTTTTGGAGTGTCACTCTCAGAGTAGTGGGATAAGCAGTCTGCTACCTTATTGAGTTTGCTCTTAACATACATGATGTCAAAATTAAATCTTGACATAGTCCATCCATTGCTGTTGGCATGGAGACAAGTTTTATTGAGTTTTGAAAAACTCAAGAGCTTTATGATCTATAATAACATGGATCTTATACCCTAGTAGCTTGTCTTCCCATCTGAGGAGGGCCTCTAGGATGGCCAGCATTTCAAGTTCATGCATGGCATAATTTTGCTGTGCATTGGTGAACTTCTTTGACATGTACCTGGCTGGCAAACATTTCTGCCAGCTAGATCCTTGACTATATGTTGCACCAATGCCTGTCTTGGAGGCATCACAGATCAACCAAATTGGATCCTCAAGTCAAGGATCTATGGGCCAAATAATGGGTGTTTTGCCACAGATCCATTTGATCATTTTGAAACACCTCTAGTGTATGGGATGCCAATGAAATAGCACATTGTTCTGTGTCATGGCCATCAGCAGCCCTGTATATACAGAGATATTGGGCAAAAAATTCCCAATATAGTTTACCAATCCAACAAAACACTGGATATCATTATAGGTTCTAGGAGTATGCCACTTCTGGATCTAGTTTAACTTATCCATGTCAGCTCATACTTCTTCCATTTGAGGTAGAGCTTATTCTTGTGTAGTCTTTCAAAGACTACTTGTAAATGCTCTTTGTGATCCTCAATGGAGTCTGAGAAGACAAAAATATTGTCTAAATACACATGCATCCATTTTCTGATGACATTTCAAAATATAGACATCATCAGTTGCTGAACAGTAGCTGGCACATTACAATTGCCAATCTACATGATCTTGCTGCAATATCTACCAGTAATGATCATAAATGCAGTCTTTGGTATGTCTGATATATGTATCCTAACTTGTTCATACACATCTATAAAGTCAATCTTTGACCTTATAAGTGTTTGGGCTACATCTTCCCAAATAACTTCCTGATCTGGCAAAGGTATTATGTCCTTGACCATATTGTCATTATGCTGATGCACATTGAGCACCATCTACAACAAGCTATCCTCTTTTAGGATGCACAGTAACAGTGCAGCCTAGTCAGCTGCACATGGTTTCTAATACTTTGCATGTACATAACAGTCAATCTTGTCCTGCAACTACTGCTGAAGTGACTTTGGACACCTTGGCATAAAGTACAAGTAGCATTTGGTCTTGTCTATGAGATTTATCTCATAGTTGACCTCCTGCCATAGAGGAAGTTCCTCCTTTGTACCATTAATAATGTCCTGAAACTTGTCATACCACTGCTGTCAAAGACAAGGAATGTTGTCTTCTATCAGGGTGGCTTTCTACTTCCCCCTCCAAGTCTATGGGATTTGGTCATCTTTGGCTACTTAGAAAGGGAAATTGGCCCAGTTGCATACTTGTCATACAACACCATGAGATAAATCTCTGACTTGTCCACAATAATTAAACAGAGAGGACTAGTGCCAGTCCTATCACTCAGCAGCCCTGGCAAGTAGTTGAACTTGCTGGGCTCCAATATTTCTTCTTCTGCAGCCACCTGGTACACCTCTGCACCAGAGGATGATTGTCTCACCCTCTCCTGCCTTGTCAGGTCTGCTATGACCTGATTCTATTCTGGTGGAATACAAGGGTCATAAGCCCATTTGAGTGCCAGCTTTGGAATTGGTCTGTCCCAATTTCCACTCACTTGTTTTAGTGGGGGCAGTATGCTCCCTTACTCGGGGCTTTGGCAGTACCTTTCTTTTAGAAGGTACCAGCTTTGTTAGTGTGCTCACCTTTGCTGGTATTTCAGAGGGTCTTACCACTGGCACTCCCTCTTGAAGAGTACATTAATACTCTTATATCAACTCTAGCAGAGATGAGTGGCCCTGTGGCAAACTGTTAGTTGCCCACAAGGCCTTCTTATCCTCCACTTCCTCCATGGTGGGCTTTTCAGGGCCACCTGGGAGTCAGTGCACCTCATTCCAGTGCTTTTCCATCATACAATATTGCTGTAGATGCCCATTGGCAGCTTCCAGCTCTAATCACTGCACCAGAGTAGCCAATCCATTAATGACCACTTGGTCATTCTGAAAGTCAAGGAGGATATGGTTTGTCCTCATAAATGGCATCCCTACAATCATATCATAGTAGTAAAAACTGGAAATATCAACATATACATTGCAATACTTGCCAAGGACCTTCATGGAGAAAAGTGCCAAACTGCTGAAAATCAAGTTTGTGGCTTGGTTGATTTGAGTGCAAATCTGCACACTCCAAGTACACCCTGTCCCCTTCCAGATATTTTGGTGCCTTCTCCACTCACATCTTTATCCTCTCTGCTGCAAGCTCCAACAACAACTTCAGCTTCCTTTGCCCTTCCTGAATCTTATTCAGCCATGCATCTGCCTTTGGAACTGACTGTGAACTTACAGGATCAATCAAGAATGTTAGATTATAAGCATACTCCACATAGAATAGTGTCATCCCAATTGCCAAATGGATGCAGTTATTGAATGCAAACTCTGCGAATGGCAGCTAGTCCATCCAACTGTCCTGGTAATAGTCAACAAATGCCCACAAGTACACTTCCAACTCCTGATTTACCTGTTCTGTCTGGCCATCAGTTTGTGGGTGGTATGCCATAAATAGCACTGGCTTAATGTCTAGCCTCTTCCACATGTGCCTCACATACCTCACCACAAACTGAAGCCCTCTATCCAACACCAATTTCTTTGGCATGCTGTGCAAACACCAGACCTGCTTTATAAACAAGTCACATGTTGTTGCAGCATCATCTGTTGTCCATGCCTCCAAAAAACTGTGCTTGCTTTGTTGCCTTGTCACAAACTACCTGGATGGCATCAAAACTCCTGGAACATGGCAACAGCCAAATGTAATCCATTAGGATATGCTGCCAAGGACCATCTGGGATCTTCAACAGCTGTTGATACCTTGGTTCAATCCACTAACACATCTCACAGCTATTCACATAGCACTTGACAATATCCAACATTCTTGGCCAATAATAGTTCTGTGCCAACATGTTTGCAACTAGGGTGCCCTGCCAGGATCAAATCATGTTACAGCTGGAGTTTCATGTGCTTGACTTTGTTGTCCTCATGCACATACACTAGCCTTCTGAACCTCACCACCCTCTCCTTCACTGCAAACTCCTTCAAGCTCAACCTCACCAGCACTGGTATATCTGCTAAATTCTATAAAGGTGTGAGTTTTGAGTCCCCAGAGATGCTATTTGATCCATTCCAAGATCATCCCATCTGCTGCCACTGTCTGCCCTGCTGCTACCCTCCTCACCACTTCTGACCCTCTATAGTTGTCCAGCAGCACTACTATCCCCTATCTTGCCACCCTCTCCTCCATCAACAGCTTCTGCACCACATTATTGTGGCAATCTTGTGGAATCTCATGATCAGGTTGCCAGGACAAGCCATCTGGTCCTATACTCAGGCAACCTGGCCTATGGCAAAAGACAAAACAATTCAAAAAAAGGCTCTATTATGCCTGTCAACAAAGCACTCCAGATTTTGATGATCTGAAAAGATTTCCACCATATGTGGGTTGCCCTCTAGGTGAGGTTGTAACACCTCTAGTATCCACACCACTGACAACAACTCCTTATTGTGCATATTGTAGTTTCTTTCTGCTGGCTGCATAGCCCTTGAGAAGAATGCCAGTGAGTGCCACTCCCCAACACTGCCTCCTGCAACAACACTGCTCCCACTGCAAAATACAAAGCATTTGTCTCCACCCAAAATAGTACTTTCATGCTTGGAATCATTAGCACAGCATCAGCCAGCTTGTCATACTACTGACTTTGACTGGGTCCATATCCACATGCCCTGGAGTGATCTTCAAGCCCAAGTAATCAACCTCTGTTGTCTTGAAGCAACACTTCTTGGGCTTCAACAAAAGATCCACCTCCTACAGCTGCTTCAGCACCTCCTTCATATGTGCCTCATGTTGAGCAGGGTCTTCTGAGAACATGATGATGTTGTCCAAATACAAAACCAGATAGATATCAGCCAAGTCATGGAACAGCTAATTCACCATGTGCTGGAAGGCTGCTGGGGTATTATGCAACCCAAGCTGCATGACTAGAAATTCAAACTGTCCATACCATGTCTGAAACAAAGTCTTCCACTCATCACCCTCAAAAATCCTCACATTATAGTATCTCCATTGCATGTCCAGTGTGGTAAACACTTTTTCCACCTTCAGTCTATCTAGCAGCTTATTTGTCAATAGAATCAGATATGTGTCTGGCTTGGTAACAGCATACAAGGCCCAAAGTTCCACCACTGGGTGCAATGACCCATCCTTCTTTTATACAAAAAAGACTAGGGCTCCACATAGTGCACTTCAAAATAAATATACCCCTTCTTCAGATTCTTGTTGATGAATTCCTGTAATGTGCACAGCTCTGCAGGCAACAGCTAGTACAGTCTCCCAGGAGAGGCAAGGCTGTCCCATCCACTAGGTCAATTCCCAGATCATGTCAATGCTCAGGCAGTTGCTCTGACCTCTGCTTGTCAAACACATCCAGGTACTCATGGAACTTGTTCAAGACCATCTTCTCCACCAACTTGACCCCCACATTCCCTTCTTTGGCTGCCCCTTCCACCAACCTCTGCAACATATATCATGACCTGTCTCTGAACCTCCCCTGGACCTCCAGACCTTGTCAGAGCACTCCCAACAGCCCAACAAACATGTTGACCTTCTCTCAAGCTCCCCTGATCTCCAACCCAACCCAGCACCCATGCTGGCAAACCCTGATACTACCATAGAGCTTCTCCCAGCAGGCCTCATTACTTCTCCAATCCCTCCTGAGTAACCAAATAGTCCCAACACTTCCTCTGGCCTCTGGCATATATCACAGGTTCCTTGCAATGTGTCACTGTGGCCCACCCATCTGATTAGGATGCCCCAACACAAGCCACACACCACCCCATGTCAATATATCACTGCAGTCCACACCAGACCAGAATCAATACCTGCCTCATCTACACAACTCAGACAAGCCCCCAACTGACATCCACCTCATCCACACAACTCAGACAAGCTCTGCCATCTGTAAGGATGACCTTTGGAGGCTGTGGCTAAGTCACATAATTGGCAGAGGGAGATCCAAAGTCTATTCAGTACTGTATAGGGTCTATGGACATAACTACTCACCTGGCAGGGGGAAATCCAAAGAGAACAAGTCTAAGGAGTTCCTTGGCCAGGTGTGACACTTCAGGAAAACTTCCAACCCTAATCCAAAGGTAAAAACTCTGGAAATTGCCAGGACTCTAGAGATTGAACCAAAAATGGAAATTTATTGTAAATAGTCTCAATCTCCAGACTCACAGGACATGACTACAAAGAAATATAACCAAAAAGATAGCCCTTAGTTGAAGGTACCTGAATATGGGAGAACAAAGATGAAAGGCAGGCCTGAAATAAAGAACACAATAACAGGGGCAGATATGAACAGTCTCCTGACACCATCTCCACTCTAGCATGTAGTGTCTTGATGTACTGGGTAGATAAAGTTGTGGATTGCCTGATCAACTGCTGAGATAGGGTAGATGCCTTGAATTGCCTTTGGTGCATTGGAGTGCCTGCGGTAGAAGTTCTAAACCAAAGCTGGTGCATATATATTGGGCTGTAGTTTCCAAGAGATGTCCTCAATGCCATACCCCTTCCACTTCACATTGAACTGTAACTTTCCCTGGATGATGATGATGATGTTTCAGTTTATTTCATTAGAGACCTATTGATGAATAATTGTGTCCTAGGTCCTGTGCTACAGTAAGGGGGTGGTAATTATGGACATGCCCAACTAGTTCTCCAGTCTGATTGCTTCTTAGCCAATACCAGTTATGCCTTGTAGCTACTTTACTACAATTTGACTTTGTTGGAGTTCATACTACTTCCCACACATTTAATCCCTTTCCTCATGCACTGCTAACATGCCTTCCCAATTGCAAACCCAGCTACACTCTGCATGGCTTATGATGGTCAGTGGGTGTTGGACATTAATCCCTTGACACAGCTCAGCCTTCCTTTTCCCTAACTCATCACAGTGATTCTCATGACTAAACTACTCCCCACACCCAGACACTATTTTTGGAGTACAAAGTCCTCCCCTTAGGGGGCAAGGAATCAGCTCAGTCAGGCCAATTAACCCATGCATGTATGCTAACTGGCCCAATCCACAGGCCACACATTACTTTGGCAGCTACTCTATACTATATTGACTCCCTATCATCATGCCTACCCATGCCATGGCTTGCTTGGTCAGCAAATTATTCCTTTCTAGCACTTGGTCCAGTTCACTCTCCCACATCCTCCACACCAGGGAATCCATTCTGTTTCCAGTTTGAATACAAGTGTGGTGGTCAACATGCCTCCTTGTGTCACATGCTAATTGGTGCATTCTGATTTGGCTTGTTAAGGCCTCCCTAGTCAGTCACGTGTAGGCAGTGGCTTTCTGGCAGCATTGAAGAACCTGCTGGGGTGTCTAAGGTGTTTTTCCTATGAGTGCAGTGCATACCATGCCCCAGGATGGAGTCAAACAGTAGGTGCTTGCCACTTGGAAACTGCTGAATTTAAGTTCCCTATGGAACACAATGGTGCCAGCTGAGTCACTGTGCTCCCTTAACTTTCTCTGGAACATCCTGCTATCTAGAATTTCCTGCACCTCATACTCCTCCTCATCATTCACTAGGATTGGTGGTGGTGGTGTATTAGGGCAGTAGCTAGGGATAGGGTCATCTGGAGCTGGGAACAACTTGACTGCATTAAAGACTAGGTGTAGTTGATACAGGCCTGCAGGGAGCTTGAGCTGGTAAGTCAATGGCCCCACCTTCTTCTCCACTAAAAAGGGTCCAAGGTGGTCAGCTTTCATCAATGCTGCCTTTGTCTCTTCCTGTGCCTTCTTCATCCTGTCCACAAATTTGTTTACTAAGTCATTCTCTGAGAAATGTGCTTGAGGTTCAGATCCCATATGAGGATGTCTGCCAGGGTCCAGGAAGAATGGAGTCAACTGAGTGAAAGAGTAAAAATGATTGTGGTACTGGAACTGCACATTTGGGAGGAGCTTGTCCCAGTCATCTTGCTTCTCATTGCAAAACAAGCAAAAATACTGCTGCAGTTTCTGATTAACATGTTCAGTCTGTCCATCTGACTGAGGGTGATAGACAGTAGTGGTGTGAAACTTCACTCCAAGCAGACAGTACAGTTCCCAAGTGAATTCTGCCACAAACTGTGGGCCTAAATATGAGACATACTCATACAACAGACTGTGGAGCTTCCAAACATTTTTCCAGTATAGACTAGTGGCTCTCATGGCCAAGCAGGTGAGGAAGATGATGTTGTCATTATCACCTGCCCCAGTACCATGATCAGCTTGCCTAGAAAATGCATCTGGCTTGCCTATGCTTCATCCAGGTTTGTGATGCAGTGAGAAGTCACAGTTAGTGAGATACAAGGACCATTAATCTTGGTGTTGGTTAAGCTTCTTTGCAGTATGGAAGTACTCCAGGTTCTTGTGATCTGTCCAGACTTCAAACTTGTGCCATGGGCCCTTAAAGAAATGCCACCATTCTTCGACATCACTTTGTCATGGATCTTGTAGTTACATTCTACTGCATTAAGGCTCTTTGAGTAGAAGGCTACAGGATGCCACTTGCCATCCTCTTTGACCTGCTGAGAAAGAACTGCTTCCATGGCAAAGTTGCTTGAACACAGAAGGGAGAGTCATCATCAGGGAATAGGAGGACTAGCTTAGAGGTTACTGCTTGCTTGAGGGTGTCAAAGGCAACTTGTTGCAAGGACTTCCATTGCCATGCCATGTCCTTGACAGTAAGGTCAAAGAAAGGGCCATGGTGAGATGATGATGATGATGATGATGATCTATTTTGTTTTGTTAAAGACCTATTTTACACGTGAACAATAGTGTCCTAGGTCCCATGCTACAGAGAGGAGGTTGGTAATCCAAGCCCCATACTCAATCCTGGAGAGTTCCAGAGGAGGTTCCCCAAATAGCATTTTAAGTCATAGAGCAATATCAGTTACAGTAGTCTTGATATTACCTATGTTCATGTCTATTCTCCTTCTTGTTGCTCTAAAATCTCTGTCTTCTCTATCTTAAAATCTCAATCCCCACTCTTTCTTGTCTTGTCTTGTCTTGTCTTGTCTTGTATCAGATCATCTTCTTCCCCTCTATTCTCTCTTGTTCTCCTTCCCTGCTACCAGTCTTGACTCTGTCCCAGTGGTCAACCCTGGAGTCTTGTGTAGCCCCCCAGATTAGTTAAACCCTCTTTGAACAGTCCTGCCATGTAACCACTGCCTGGCCAATGCATTGAACTCCCTATACTTGCCCCTTCCTCTGCTATAGTCCCTGCCCCTCCCTGAAGATCCTCAGACATGCTCAAATCACTCCCTAGCCCTGTACTCATCTACCTATGCATCTGAAGCTTGTTGGAGCCTTGATTATAAGTTCTACTCCCCCTCCCCCTCTGATGCCTCTACAGCCTCCCCTACCAGATCCACCTCCATCTGGGCCACCACCCCTGCCAGGATGTCTGGATGGTCCAGAAAAGGCTTCCCAACATCTGTTGCCACCTTCCACCAAGCCCCAGGATCCACTATTGCCCTCCAACAATGCCCCACCAACAAACACCCCATCTGCCCCACACCCTGCCCCAGCTCTGGTGGAAGATCCCTGGGCATCCTTGACAGCCCATCTTGGATGAATGTGAATGCCATTGACGCTCCATCTAGGAGGATCTGGTGCTCCTGGGCCTAGTCTACCAGAGTACATCAGCGCCGCAGGGAAAGAAATAGGAGTTACTTATGGAGGATTCCCCGTCACCCTGAGGCTGCCTCGTTGGCAAGCCACTCCTCCTGCCTCCTTGCAGCCTCCACAGCTAACCGAGGCACCTCCGCATGCAGCACTATCTGGCATGTCCACGCTCCCATCTCTGCTACCTCTGCTTGCACCTCCAACTGCCCCACCCACACCTCCAACTCCTGAAGGCAGGACAATTGCTCTGTAGCTATTCCCACGGCCATGTCCTTGTCCCTCTGCACAGTGTCTCTCTCTCTCCAAGCCTTGTCACGCTACCAGCATATCCCATCCTAGTCCTCCCCAACTGTGAGGGGACGTCGGCCGTGGATAGTCCAAGCCAGAGGCCGCCACTCACAACCTGAGCACCTGTCAGGTAGCGAGTGAC
>JABFYK010058572.1:0-12282 GCA_018849495.1 Termitomyces sp. T123_Mx157 | reverse complement strand
TGGAAGGTGTTTGATGGTTGGGGGTTTGGCAGGGTATTGGAGGAGGGACTCTGGAGGTGCCAGTGGGTTGGGAATGAGGTTAGGGTTTGGGAGTGGATTGTGACAAGTGGGGTCTCAGGATGGGCTGCTGACCTTCAGAGGATGCATCTACATTCCTAACATCCAGAACTCCACCATTGCATTGTAGAGCAGCATCATGACTCTTGTGTAGCTGGACATCCTGGTAGATGGAAAACACTGGAGCTAGTATCCTGGAACTACTAGTGGCCTCAGATGTCCTGGTATGTAGGCACCTACACTAGCACCTATGACTTCTGTCTCTGCACCAAGCCTTGCCACCAGTCACCCATGGGTCAGCTCCACCCTCTTCCCATTCCA
This sequence comes from Termitomyces sp. T123_Mx157, assembly GCA_018849495.1. Classification (NCBI taxonomy): domain Eukaryota; kingdom Fungi; phylum Basidiomycota; class Agaricomycetes; order Agaricales; family Lyophyllaceae; genus Termitomyces; species Termitomyces sp. T123_Mx157. The sequence continues at coordinate 11,904 of JABFYK010058572.1, read as the reverse complement.
GTTGCCTATTAGAGTGTTGCCTTAGTAGACTTTATTGTAGAACTCCCAGATGCACATGGATATGATGCTGTAATGGTGGTAGTGGACCTTTATAGTGAACAAGCCCACTTCATCCCTACTGACACCACCTGCTAAGCTCTGGAAGTGGCTATTCTGTATTGGAAGAATATCTGGAAACTCCATGGTCTGTCTAATAGGTATGTCTCCAATTAATTCTTCCAGTTTGTGGCAGAATTCACTCAGGAGCTTTACCGTTTGCTTGGAATGAAGCTCCACACTACCACTGCCTATTACCCTCAGTCAGATAGACAGACAGAACATGTTAATCAGGAACTAGAGCAGTATCTTCACCTATTTTGCAATGAGAGGCAAGATGACTGGGATGAGCTCCTTCCAGATGCGGAGTTCCAGTATAACAATCATGTTCACTCTTCTACTCAGATGACTCCATTCTTCCTGGACACTGGTTGACATCCTTGCATGGGATTTAAACCTTGAGCATGCCCTTTAGAGAATGACTTGGTATACAAATTTGTAGACAGGATGAAGAAGGCATAGGAGGAAGCAAAGGTAGCATTGGTGAAAGCAAAGGAGGACATGGCACAGTACTATGACTAGTGGCAGACACCAGCTCCTATATACAAGCCTGGAAACCATGTATACCTGGACAGTTCGAACATAAAGACACCAAGACCATCACAGAAGCTGTCACATTGCCATCTTAGACCCTTTGTGGTGGAGAAGAAGGTAGGGCCATTGGCATACCAGCTCAAGCTCCCTGCAGGCCTGTGTCAACTGTATCCAGTCTTCAATGTAGTCAAGTTGTTCCTAGCTCCAGATGACCCTATTCCTGGCCATCATCCTAATGTATAACCACCACCAATCCTAGTGAATGATGAGGAGGAGTATGAGGTGAAGAAAATTTGGGATAGCAGGATGTTCTGAGGAAAGCTACAGTTCAAGGTGAAGTGGAAGGGATATGGCATTGAGGACATCTCTTGAAAACCACAGGCCACTGTATGTGCACCAGCATGGTTTGGGACTTTTACCACAGGCACCCCAATGCACCAAAGGCAATTTGAGGCATCTACCCTATTTCAGCAATTGATCAGGCAGTCCACAACTTTTTCTACCCAGTATGTCAAGACACCACACACTAGAGGGGGAGTGATGTCAGAAGACTGTTCATACCAGACCCTCTGGTTTGTTTCCTTCATTCCCAGCCTGCCTTTCATCTTTGTCCTTCTATCTTCTGGTGACAAATACCTTCAACCAAGGGCAATCTTTTGGTCATTTCTTTATGTGGTCACGTGCCATGAGTCTGGAGATCAAGGCTGTTTACAGTGAATTTTCATTTTTGGTACAATTTCCAGAGTTTGCAGCTTTGGGTTAGAGTTAGAAGTCTTCCTAAAGCATGACACCTTGCCAGGGAGCTCCCTAGACTTGTTCTCTTTGGATCTCCCTCTGCCAGGTGAGTAGTTATGACCATAGACTCTTGTACAGTACTGAATAGACTTTGGATCTCCCTCTGCCAGTTGTGTGACTTAGCCACAGCCTCCAGAGGTCACCCTTACAATTGTAGTTTGGTGACAAGTAGTCATAGATTTTGTTGTTGCCCATTGGTGAAAGTGACAAGCATTTTCACCCAGTCGGTGATATCTCCAGTGGACATGGGGGCACTGTCAAAGAGTTTTAAGTGGATGGGGATGAAGAGGTGCCATGGGGGTTGTGGGGCAAGTGCCACCAGGGATTTGTCAATTCATTGATGAAATTGTTGGTTGCACCACTGTTGACCAGGGTGTTGACAGGGTTGGTGAAGAAAGGTAGAGTGGTGCAAAGAAGGAGAGTTTGGGAGGATCTTGAGGGGAGATGTGTCAAGAGGGTGTCCAGAGAGAATGCCATTATGTGGAGGAGTGAGGCCAGGGTGGAGGAGACATTGACATCTGATCTGTGATCTAGTGCATTGTCAGTGTCTAGACCACTGGGTCATTTTCTATAAACTGATAGTCATAGTCTTCCCTATCAAGGGTCCATACAGTGCATTCCATAGTTAGTTATTTGGGGCACTCATTGATGAAGTGTCCCCATTCTCTACACAGAATGCAAACACCTTCCTTCCAGTGTTGCTCTTGGACTTCCAGCACCATGTTAATCCAGAGTCCTTTCCTTACCTGGTTAGTGCACAGGGCCTCCTGATCCTCTGGGCCATCTGGAGCATCATCAGGGCCATGGGGTGCTTCAGGGTTGGTGTCCCAGAATTTTGGGGTATTGTGGATCTCAGCAGCATTGAGTTGGGCAGGGGGTTGGGGTCTGGAGGGGGGTCTGGAGGGGTGCAGAGCATTAGTCAGGCCTTGTCTGGGGAAGAAATAGGGGGTGGGGTTGGGCAGGGGAGTGGGGATGGGACCTTGGGTGCCATTGGCTGCTCCAGACTGCCAATTGGGGTTGCCAGAGGTGTTCCAGGTGGCTCAGGGGCCCATATTCTCACTCTGGTCTTCCCAGTAATGTTGGTTGATTTGTGTAACAAGAGCTTTGTAACCATTGTATGTGGGTTGTTTGGGCATGAGGTGGAGGACATCCTTGATTTGTTGGGGGAGGGCACAGCAGAAAGCAAACTGGAGTGCATTGTAGTTCCAGCCCATCTTGTAGGCTTCCTATTCAAATCAAATGATGAAAGTGGTGAACTGTTTGTTATTGCATATCCAGAGATTGAAGAGATTTTCCTACACTTTGGCCATGGTGTTGAATACTCCAAATTTCCTGGAAAGCTTCTGGGTGAACACAAGCCAGTTGGAGAGTACAGGGTTCCAGGGTTTGAACTGGAGCAGGGCAGTGTAGTGGTCAAAGGTGGTGCCCTGTAAGTATGAGGTAGCAAAGGCAACCCAAGAACTCTCAAGCTCGAAGGTTATGGGTTTGGCTTGGAACAAAGGCCTCCATGGCTGGGCCCCATCCCTCCAGAGGTCTACCCAGGGGGCTGCCATTGGGGGGTCCTCCCCTAGGGGGTGGGCCAACATTCTCCAGAGGGGGCCCTGGGTCCAATGGGGTGACAGGAGCCCTGGAGGGCTGTTGTTGGCATCTAGGGGTTGGTTAGGCAGGGGATTTGGGTGAGCTGGGAGACAGGGAGGTCATGGGGAAAAGTGGGCACCAGGGGCTCCAGGGCCTGGGGGTTGGTGGGGTGGGGGTTGGGCAGGTGGATGGAGTGGGGGTGCATTTTTATAGGGGGGTATGTAAGCCTCTACCCATTGTTGTCTGGGGGAGGGCAGGGCTCAAGCCAGGGGTGCAGCAGGAGGTGGTGGTCAAGTTGCTCCATAGGGGTGGGGACTGCAGCAAGGGCTGAATAGGGGTAGTAGGAGATGGGGGGGTAGAATAGAGAGTTAGTGGGGGATAGAGGATACCAGGCTGTTCCAAGAAGCTCCAGGGGGGCTGATGGGGTTACAAAAGAATGGGCCCCCTCAACAGAGTAGGGGGAGGGCCATCTCCAGCCTGGAAGTATCCCTTGGCTAATAGAAGGGGCATATGGGATTTGGTTCTGATCTGGGGCCTAGTAGGCTGTGGAATAATAATTGGTGAGTTGGGCTGGGTAAAATGGAGCATAATATGTAATATCAGCTAGGTGATCCATGGGTGGGTAAGCAGGATTATACAAAGACATTGGAAATGGGGTAAGGGGTAGTCTTGATATTATGTCAGGTTCCACTGACCTCAGGGGCTCAGGTCCACCTTACTAGGTGGACACAATGTCCTACATGTATAATCAAGGCTCTGGGTTAACTCTGGAGGCAAGAAGAGGCAAGCACAGGGTTTGGAGAGCAGTCCAAGCAAGTCCAGGAGTCTCCAGAGGGGTGCAAGACTTAGAGAAAGGGAAGGCAGAAAGGAATGGAGAGTTGATGCATAGGGCCAGAGCAGCAGACATGCAGCAGGACTGTTTGACAAAGAATTAACTAGTCTGGAGAGCTATACAAGGCTCCATGGTTGACTTACAAAGTCAAGACTGGCAGTGGGGTGAGAGGCAAAGAGAGACAAGATGAGATGGAGATGAGTAGAGATTGAGATTAGAGAAATAAGACAGAGAAAGATACAAATGTAGGTAATATCAAGACTACTGTAACATATATTACTCTACAGTTTGAATACTGCTCAGAAGACCTCCTCTGGGGCCTTCTGGGGTTGAGCATGGGGCTTGGCAAGTCTGTGTGGGGCAGGGGATTGGTCAGTCCTGGTGTGACAGGTGGTTATGGTGATGCATTGATGTGAACTGTGGATGGAGGCATGGCTGGGGGAGCCCCAGGGTGGTCCAGGCTTCTGATGGGGCCTGCAGAGTAAAACAGGAGGCAACAGGGCCCATGGTGAGTACCCAAGCAGTGATGGGGCTCCAGGAGAAGTCAAAGAGTGGGTGCTGGGGCCCATGGTTAGACATCAAAGGTGGCAGTAGAAGCATTGGAGTTTTCCAGGGAAGCTTGGGGTTTGCTGGGGGTTGATGGGGAAGGGGGAAGTCAAATGGGGAGGTGGTATGTGTTGGGGGTGCTGGAAAGAAGGAAAGGGGGGGTGGGGGGTCCAGGAATTGTTCATGACAGAGATTTCATTTGATTGGTGATCCTAACATGAAGGTGAAGGGAGGGGTTTTAGACCTTGAATTATATGAGAAACCTTATGGAGTGAAGTGAGGTAGAATGTAAATTTCAATCTTGAGTGATAAAGCCAAAGCTCCAACATCAAATTGATAAAATTCAAGGCCTTAATAAAATACAGTAGTGAGGCTGGGTCTGGATGTAAGCATTGAATTAAAAAAAAACAAACTGGGACTTAGCATTGAGTTAACAGAATACAAGGACCTAACTGAATGAAGTGTGGCACATCCTGCACCACATCAGGGCACCAATCAGTTCATGGTGAGCAACACTGTTGGCAGAAACTATGCAACACAGGAAGACAGCAAGATATGGCTTGGTTGTAGACCTGATGGATCTGAGGTTGGGTCTGGGACTTAGCATTGACTTAATGGAATACAAGGACCTAACTGAACACAGTGAGATTGGATCTGGGACTTAGCATTGAGTTAACAGAATACAAAAACCTAACTAAACAAAGTGAGGTTGGATCTGGATTGCAGCATTGAGTTAATGAAATACAAAGATCTAACTGAACAAAGTGAGGTTGGGTCTGGAACTTAGCATTGAGTTAGAAATACAAAGACCTAACTGAATGAAGTGAATTGGGTCTGGGACTTAGCATTGAGTTAGAAATGCAAAGACCTAACCAAATGATGTGAGGTTGAGAAAGTCACGTCCTCCTCCTCCTTGTCTTATACTGAGAATATTTGTCATCATTATCCACCCATTACAATGATCAATGCCTGTGCCCAATGCTGTAAATGTCCATCAGATACTTTCCCATACCCTTCTCCATCAATTTTCCATCAGCCCTTTGGATATCACCACTCAATGCTGTCAACAAGTATCACACACTTTCCGGCACCCCCCTTCCCACTCCATCATTTTTTCATCAGCCCTTTGGATATTGCCACTCAACACTCTCAACAACCATCACATAATTTTCTGCACCCTTGCTCCATCAATTTTTCCATTGGCTCTTTGATTATCACCACTCAATGCTCTCAACAGCTATCAACCTTTTTTCATTCCTTTCTGCTCTGCTTGCTCCCTCCTTTCTCTACATTATATTAGTCTTATATCCTATACACCAGAGTACTATTACTTTGTGGGCTACTGCTACTCAAATATGATAATGGCAAAGTTCAAAAAGTTTGACATCTTTCAGAAGGTGAGGATGAGTAATTTTGAAATTCCATGGACCAAGAGCAACAGCAGTCAGCATTATTGGGTTCAATGGCTTTCAAAGAGAAAGAGAACATGCTGAGGCAAGATATCAACAGAACATACAAGGTGAGTGCTTTCTCTGCACCTTGACACCTCTACTTATCCCAGCATTGATGTTGACACAGGCCTCAGCACCAAAAGCCATCAGACTGGTCTTTAGTTGGGATTCAGGATGTCACAAAATCAAAGGCATACTGAATTGACTGGATGACACTGTATAAGAACACTATGATGACACCCTCCTAATGTGCCTGACAAGCGCCCGGAGCATGCAGCATGGGATTGTATTGATGGTTGATATGTATTTATCCTAATCTTGATATTTTAGTACAGGTGAACTTACAACTTTCAACTTGTAGTTTTCATGTGCAGTACCAAATGGATGGTCAGAATTGGCACCAAAGACTCCAATACATGCAATTTAACTGGGATCCCTTGATTATAAGTTTGGCAGACACATATCCGACCTGCAACTATGCTGCTCAATCACAGCCCTGGCTCAATCATGATCCAGAGTATGAATACACACTAACAGTGGTTGACCTCTACACACTGGAAACTTGATCCAGAATCACGCGTTACGGTTGGTACCATTCACTGGCGCACAGTATGCATCCCAAGATCACCTAATTCATTAAGCTTGTCCAAGAAATGAATGTCAAGATGACCCAGCCGAGTCATCCGACGCCCCATCAATATCCATTGCATCATCATCCAGTTCCCATCGTATGTGCTCAATTCCACCATATGGCACTTTCCCCTTGATCCATCGACCCCACAGCTCGTCCACTCTGCATAGGCCCGACGCAGTCGCACTCGCTAGTAGACCAGATGCTGCAAGGCCGTTGCAGCTGTTCCACGTCACGCGGTGCACGCCGACTTCGCGCGGCCAAGCTCCCGTACCAGTAGAGCTAGCTTTAATGCGTTCCTGCTCTTTGGTGGCAGTGTTGTCATCTGTAGATTTCGTTTTCGAGGCCTTTGTGGCTTTGGCCTTAGTAGCTGGACGGTCTTGTGTTTCCTACGCAAGAGTCATGGTGTGTTACAGGAAGAAAGATGGGACGCACCTGGGGGAGGAACCTTTCTAGCATTCTATATATGCCTGTTTTGCGGCTATAGTCGAGCTGATAAATCTTGTGAATGAAGAATGGCTGGAGACCAATAGTGAGAACTCTGCTTGATACACAAAGAATATTGGAAAGACGCTGACTCACCACAGAACCACCCCTTCTTGTTGACCTCAGCGAATTTGTGGTAGTGCATGACCCATCAGCAGAGCCCACGGCGAGTTGGGGATGGAAGTCGGAGGCATTCACACTCTGAAAAAGCCGTTCATATTGATGTCAGTGCATAACAGATAGTCAATATACCCAAACAGGACCCTGAGGTTCCAGTAACGTATGTCCCCTTCCTAACATACTCGGGGAAGCGGAATATGCCTTGACAATACTTTCATGGTCAATCGTCACGGGGCCACCTCCAAACGGTGAAAACGCCATAGCATTGATTACATCTGCATCCTCAGTATGTTAATGATCAAAAAGATGTGTATCATACATACGTACCTCGAGTTCTGTTCATCACGGACCCATGGCCCTCCCGAATGTCTGTCATACACTCCATGCCATCATACCCTCCACTCGCAATGACGGTGAGATCGCCATTCGTACGCGGGCCACCGGTCGAGGTCGCGGGTGGTGCACGGATCCAAGCGAGTGCACGTACGGCAGATTGGTGGACTGTAATATAATGTGTTGGTAGAATGTCCATTACGAGCGCCGAATCTGAATCAATTAGGTCAGCTCAGAGCTGTAAGAATAGATGAGTAGTACCATTGTCAATCTCTCTAAGTTGTGGGCCGAGGTCGTAGACTGCAATGATGCCTAGTATTTGGAATATCACATTGGTAGGTGTGAAGGTCGAAACAAGCGAAATGTCTCACCGTTGGTCGTTCCGATTGCGATTTGTTCGCTATTGGCCCAGTCACATGTCCAGCAACTGGTCTCTTCTAATTCAATTCTCAGAAGTGGTTCAGGGAGATAGACTACCACCGGAGAAACGTTCAGGAAGGCAGTACAGATCAGGAAAAGATCATACACGAACTATAAGCAGGTTGCGAGGCATCGCCCGCCGGCGCAACGTCTTCAGGGTAAGGAACGACATAGATAGACCATGAGCCATCCTCAAAAACGCCACTTAACAAACCGAGCTTCCGAGGTCGACGTCGGGTTGAGAACTAGCATCAGTAGGCACGTTGTATGATACGAGAAGAGAACGAGGACCAACATCATCGTGCGACGGTAGAGGGCACCACTTGAGCTCATGAGCCGGCCCACTCTCGAGACAGAGAACTATCTCACACTTCATCTCGCCGCGATCTAGCTCCTTATCATTGCTACCATCCGTAGTTCGGGGGTGCGACGGGCCGAGGGACCATATCTGAATACACGCGCGAGATGGACGCGCGACTTTGACTCCGATTTCGGGCGAATGAGAGGCAGATGGGAAAGGTGCGACAGCGAGGTACTGTTTGAACTGGAGAGCTGTGTTGTGTCCATATCATAATGTTCTAAAAAGGGTGAAGGTCAACTTGAGCTTACCCGGACGGTCATCTGCATGTGTTGGGCACCAGTCAAGCCCCCAGACTGGTGCTCCAGCATTGAAAAGATAAGCAGTGCTTTCTGAGAAGAATTCGGCTGCGGGGTTGTCCCTTGAGCCAGGTCTTAAGACGACATAGAGGAACGTACACATTTTGTGTGTTTGGAACATTTCAATCTTCGCTTCGGTTTGCTCACCGAAAGGTCCTAGCAGGCAAGGGACTGGCGGTGGTGGTTTGAGGTTCCCTTCTTCTGTAGTCACTACATCCGTTGGCAGAAATGCAGCTGCATCGCTATACGAGATGGATGAACAATTTCTAGATACACAAGAGTATATCACCGACCTCTTGCTCAAGACTTTCCAGCCAGCCTTCCCCAGAATGTTCTGATATACCTTCGGTCGTCGATTCGCGTCGCTATCCATGTCCGGCACTTTCTCCGCCGCCTCTTTGTACCACCCTCTATCTTCCACAAGCTCCCATATAGGCCCGGGGCCGACGTTATACCCCCATGATTTGTTAACTCGATCAGCAACTTTGACATTCTGCGTGAAGTTATTCGACATGGTGATTTTCGGTGCTTTAAACAGTACAGGCCGCGTTCCAAGGCGTTCGACACGCCCTGTACGCGTGTAAAGTGGAACTGCTCGGTGTCTGTGATGCACACTCGGTGTTGGTAGCACATACTGCTGACGTTTCGATGCACGCGACAGACTGGGTTTCGAGAGGCCTGTAATAAGTTCTTTCAGAACTGCACTGATTTTGATTATGTGTAAAATCTACTTGGTTTTATTTGAACCTTGGTTTCGAGGACAGACGCACTTCTTTGGCTGTGTGCCACGGACAGTGCGACCTTCGGTGCATCTTCCTCGGGTTCCATGTCTTTGTCCTCATCCTCGTCTTCGTCATCCTCGTCTTCACCTTCAGCATCGCGGTCATTCCCTGGAGCAAAGTCACTCCCGCTCTCTCCATCATCATCAGCATAGACCGTAGCGCACTTGGAAGGCCCAGCACCATCATCGTCGAGTTCGATCCCGGCTAATACAGCATAACTAGGCTGTGATTTTCTGGGGCGCAACGTACGAGTCATTAATTCAGTAATGGCTCACTCGTAGAGGAACACAGTCTCTATACAGCCTAGAAAATGGATATCTGGGGGGAAAAGAGGTTCAAGTTAAGAGCTCAGGCAAGAAACGATCAAAGTTCTAATTTCCAGCATCTTATCTGATATAATCATCAAAGTTGATTCAATTCCATTCATCATGAAGACACCAAACATTCCTTGCTTTGAATCGACAGTCCCACGAGCTTTGAATTCCTCTATTAGCAACGTATAAGTGTTAAATGTTCCCAGTGAGAAATGGATCTGGGCTAGTCAGGATATATTAGGGTTCTTATGAATGTATCACCATATCAGGCTACAGTCTTTGGTGGGAAAGTTTGGAACTTCGGCTGGAACAGATGAGAGCTCAAAAAGGCAATGGGGGGCACGGTGGCTCAGCTGGCACCATCGTGTCCTTAGGGAACTTAAATCACGTCAGTTCCCGAGTGGCAAGTGCCTACCCAGAAGGTCAGGAGTTTGACTCCACCCTGGGGCATGGTATGCACTGTGGCCTTTGGCAGAAAACAAATTAGACACCACACCTGGCTTATTCAATGCTGCTAGAAAGCCACTGCCTGCATGTGATGACTAGGGAGGCCATAGAGTAAAGGAGGGGGCTGCAACAGAATGTACCAATCATCATGTGACACAAGGAGGCATGGTCACCACCACACTTGTGTTTGAATTATAAAAAGAAATGGGTTTCCTAGTGTGGAGGATTTGGGAGAGTGAACTGGACCAAGTGCTGGGAAGGAATAGCTTGCTGACCAAGCAAGCCATGGCATGGGTAGGTATGATGATAAGAGGTCAATATAGTTCAATCAGGTTGCTGAAGTAGTGTGTGATCCATTGGATGGGACGGACTGGCTGTTAAGGTCAGGCTGGCAGTTTGATCAGGTGCTTAGCCATAATGGGTGCAGCATGTCTGTCACTTGCTGGTCATGCTGTCCTATATTGTTGCAGGGATTTCCTCAGGATCAAACTCCAAAAATAGTGTCTGGGTGTGGGGAGGGGTCTAGTCGTGGGACCACTGTGACAGGTTAGGGACAGGGAAGGCAGAGCTGGCCAACAAAGGATGTCATGTCTGAAACCCACCAACTGTCATAAGCCATGCAGAGTGTAGCTGGGTTTGAAATTGGAAAGGCATGTTAGCGGTGCATGAGTGGAGGATTTAACACATGGGAAGGTAGTATGAATTCTGACGAAGTCAAATTGTAGTAAAGTAGCTACAAGGCATAACTGATATCAGTTGAAAAGCAATCAGACCAGAGAACTAGTCAGAATGTCCATAATTACTGCCCCTCTACTGTAGCATGGGACCTAGGACACTATGTAAAATGGGTCTCTAACAAAATAAAATGATGAATCAATCAATCAATCAATCAAAAAAGCAATATTTGCTTATTTGCCATTGCTTGCATCAGGATGTGACACCAGGTAATCAGTCAGATATATATTTCTGAAGTGGACATTATGCCAGAACAATCAGTACAAGATATATGTTAAGAGACATGTAGTGATGTTCTAGGATCTCCAATCCCTATAGGATACAGGCCTAAACATCCATCTCTCAGATTCTACTAAGGATCCAACTTCTACTGGTACTCTCCCTTGAAATTCTCATCTATCCTATTTCCAACATATTGCTTTATCTTATCCACTTTACTCATCTTGCTGATTCAATCTCCTTCTCTCCATCTCAGAGACACCAATCTCCTCTGATGTCCCTGAGATTCAACTTAATGGCCCTTACCTCTAGTGTTCCTGAGCTATCTTATCAGCTACATCTACCCTTCTTTTCCTTCTCTATCTTTGAAACTACTATGACAGTACTCCACTAATTATATCTTTGATAATCTATCCTTCATGATCATTTTATTTTGTCTTCTACAATTTCTATTTTACTACAGACAATCTCCTAAGAAGAACAGGCTCTGGAGTTGCAGCTAGCAGTATTTGAACTTCATAACCTTGCTGATATGTGCAAGAACATCCACACTGTCTAGTAGTGGCTCTGCTGTATGTAAGTCCCTTATTTCAGAGCATTGTTCCAGATAAAGAAAAGCCTCCAGTAAGTCTCTGAGAGCCTTTCTAGGGATGCCATGACCTCAATCTTTGAGAACAGCACATACTTGGACCAGATCTGCTAGCAACCACTGTGGATATATGTCAGGGGACTGTTCATACTGGACCTTCTGGTTTATTTCCTTGATTCCAAAGCCTATCTGTCATCTTTGTCCTCCCATCTTCTGGTGACAAATACTTTCAACCAAGGACTATCTTTTGGTTATATTTGTATGTAGTCACATGCCATGGGTCCAGACATCGAGGCCATTTATGATGGATTTCCATTTTTGGTACAATCTCCAGAGTTA
>JABFYK010058570.1:0-12352 GCA_018849495.1 Termitomyces sp. T123_Mx157 | reverse complement strand
GAACTTCTTGTAGATACTGAATAGACTTTGGATCTCCCTCTGCCAGTTGTGTGACTTAGCCACAGCCTCCAGAGGTCGCCCTTACAGCCACCAGTAGTTCCGGGACACCAGTTCCTGTGTTTTCCATCTACCAGCATGTGTCTTCCATCTACCAGCATGTCCAGCTACACAAGAGTCATGGTGTTGCTCCTTAGCAATGCCTAACCACTTCTGTTATCATTTCCTTTTGGTTTCATTTACTTTACTTCCTATAAATACTGTGATGTTTTCTATACAACCATCAAAGAATTGTTTGCTGTTATTGCCCCAGACTTCAGATCTCAACTTCTCAATGCTGAAGTTTCCTTCCTTCACCCTAGTGCTTTCCTAGCAACTTGTCTCTGACACCATTAGGCTAGCAACCCTTGCTATTTTTGTTTCACTCATACCACCTTAGGATACTACTCAGCCAAGTCTTATTCCTGTGCTACCACCTACAGCTAATTTTAGTTTGCTATCCCTCTTTTGCTACAATTTCTGCTATCCTCTGGTGCTGTCCTCCATCAGTCCAACATCTTACTAGTGACCTCAGCACTTGCAACCTTATTGTTAACATCTAGCATCTATGACTAGCATCTAGCAATCCACACTGAAGTCCTCCTTCTTCATCATATTTACTACACTGGGCTCTCTGGGACCTAGCACAACTTGCAACTCTCATTTCTATAGTCCATTTGTACACTACTTGCAAAACTACTAGTTGTTGTGTTTTCTGCATGGCAGCTCAGCAGCAATGAACATCATCAATAGTACAAACAGCTTTGGATTTATATCTGAGCAATGGCAACATGGCCACAGAGGTAACCCTGTTGCCAAACCAAGAGGTTATTCAGGAGGATGTAGCACAAGCAAAGATCCACTCCAAGGTAGATCCAATGGATGCTTGTGAGCAAGTTTGATTAGAAACTACCAACATTTTGCATTGCCAATGGGAATGTTTCAGCAACTCATGACCTCAATTTTTTGAGATGTGATGGGTAAATTTATGCATTTCTATTTAGACAATATCTTCATTTGCTCAGATTCTATCAAAGTATATGAATAACACTTACAGATTGTATTCAAACAACTTAGATCTAATAAGCTGTATTGTAAATGGAAAAAATGCAAGTCATATGTAGGAACAGTAGACTGCCTGAGTTACATTATTGATGAGACAGACATTCATCCAGATATGAATAGGTTGAGGTGCTACAGAATTACAATAATACCCAATGCTTTGTTGGACTTGTGAATTATATTGGCACATTCTTGCAAGATATATTTGCATACACTGGCCTGCCAATGGCCATGTCAATAAACAGAGTGCCATTCCAATGGTGTCCTATCCATTAACAATGCTTCAAAATGATCAAGCAGATCTGTGAAAAGATTCCTGTACTTCAACTCATAAATCCTGGGCAGGATGAGCCAATATGGCTAATCTGCAATGCCTTTAAAACAGGAGTTGTAGCCATGTATTGACAAGGGTCACCTAGGTAAAGCTGCTACATAGCAGGGTTTATATCAAAAATGTTTACTTACAACAGCACAGGAGAACTATGTTGTGCATGAGTTGGAGACAATAAATTGATGGGGTATTGACTTCACATTATAGCAGATCACAAAGGATTAGAATTTTTTAAGACATAAGTGTATTTGTTGCTACATCAGTGGCAGTGGATTGATTACATGATGAGGTATCAGTTTGACATCACATATGTGAAAGATGAATTGAAAAAAATAGCTCACTGCTTATCTCAATACCTTGAGAGTGATACCAAACAGAATGTGTATAACATAAAACATACAAATATGTTCAAGAAAACAAGTGCATAGACCTAAAGAGCAAGGATTTGTCCAATGAGAGGAACCAAGAGAATAAGGATTTTATAGAGATATAGGTCATGCAAGCACAGAAACTGCAGTGTAGTAAATGCCTGCAAGAGGTCTCCAAGCAATGTGACATTGAGGCTCAGCAGATGTCACAGTTACCACCAAACCAGACTGGAGAAAAAATTGTTCTTATTGGACAGATTAGTACAGCAGTTGCATCTTGCACAGAAGCACAAGAAAGACACACAAATAAACAAGAGGAATCTGAGCAATAAATTGCTTGTCAGGATAAGCAGCTCAATGGACAAGTTCTAGCTATACTGGGCATGTGAGTCTGGAACAACCACAATGTCAAGAAATATAACTTGCTCTTTGTAGGAGGGCCAGGAGACTACTTCTACTGATCACTCTATTCCAATGTTCTATTCTATTGATACAAGGTGAATAATGCCTCCAGCTTTGAGCACATATATAGACCACCTGCACTGTGATAAATTCCCATGAAGCTGTATGAGCTGGACAAGCTCTTTTCATATATGAATAATGTGTACTATGCTGTGATCAAATTGTAGTGTATGTGCTGCCTAGCAAGTTTTGTTCCATTGCAAGCATGTTAGATGGATCTCTATATTGGAAGGCCACAGGGACCATCTTTGACTATCACAAGGTTATTTTGCACAGCCACCAATTGCAGAACTTCAATAAAAATGATGCCTTGCATGTCCTGTTGCAAAATTATATTCCAATTGAATGCATGGACCACACATATATGTATGGGGTGGTTTACTGAGAACAACAATTTTCTGTCCTACTATATCACTAAACATGTTTAGAGAGGTGGACAATGAGTGTTGTCAGTGCCTTAAACTGGCAACCCATAGCAGTTCCCACTCAGGATGGATGACATGAAATTGACATCAATGATTGGTACTGTTTGCTTGAGGACCAGGCAAAGTTGTTGCCCCTAAGAGACAAATCTGCAGAGAACTAGCACCACCACCACCACAGCCAATGTTGCCCCAGTTTCTAGTCAGAGCACAAATCCCACACCAGTGATACTAGCAGCTTGACTAACACTGAGCAAGAGGTGTGATGGTTCCACTGAACTGCAGGGTAGAGTGTTAGAGTAAACAAATTAGAACACATGTTATATGCATATGTATGACAACTCAGACTTGTTACAGCTACAATGTGCATAGAGCACACTTGTATTACAGTAACTGAGTGCTGTGAGTAGCACCCAATCCCAATGGGGAGAATGTAACCCGGAACAATTCATATATACCATATTGTATTTCTAGTACTGTACAACATGTCACATGTCCAATTGGACATACATCAGACTTTGAGTTACACAATCAGTAATTCTTCTTGTCTTGTTGAAATCTAGACCCAGTCATGTTGACCAATGTAAGGATAAGATATAAGAATCCTAAACTTCATAAATATATTACATTGAGGGCAGGTGTAACATTTGCCATTATGATTCTTGCAGCTTATGTCACCTAGCTTGTAAGTTAAAACCTGTTGTGATTTTGTACTTTGAGTGTGCGAGTAAGGCAATGCCTTACATTATATAACATGTAAACTGAATAGGTAGCATATTAATTATAAATATGGTTAGTGTAATATGGAGGTCCAGGGGATGCTTTGTTACATACCCCCTCTTGAGACCATTCTTGGTCTCACAGTAAATAAGGGTGAAAAGTACTAGGCAGAATAAGGCATCCCACCAAAACAGTGCTGGGGTACATACTCTGTTTTTCCTCTGTTAATGTATTGGAGGGAGGACCAAATAGCCATACAAGGTTTCAGTGGGTTTGAGAATTCAACAGCACATGGGGCCAACCATGCACACCAGCCATACTTCCAGAGCAGAAATTCCTGCCCATGTATAATCACATGTATCTGTGAAATACTACTAGTATTTCACCCTTTCCTCTTGTCCATCTGCAAAGCAGACACTTCTTTGCTGCTCACCACATCAGCCCAGCACTCAGATATGGCATTAGCTGTATCAGTAGAGCTGCTAGTTCCAGTCTCAGTATTCACTGCATCCAGCACTAGAGGAACTGGGGCCCAGTTCAGTTGCCTCTGAGTTGGCACTCATGCTAGTTGAAAATGCCTCCTGAAAGACTAGTATCATAGACTCTGAAGTAGTTGTGGCCTGAGAGGGTTCAACTAAAGTTGCAGATGGGCTGGAAAATCTTCCAGGCATCAAAAATGGTGGAATTCTTTTCATTTTCATCCATGGTTACACCTAAGACTTGCACTACATAGAGGACTGTTTTTTCCCTTTTGTGTCCATCCTCGATATATCAATATTACTTGCTCTTTATCTTCAACACACCTGAGGCCCACTGTGTGATTCCCTTCATGTCTGCCATAAGTCCAGACTCAGCACTCTTGTAAAAAGACCTCAATCATTGTGGATCTCAGAACAAAGTTCATTCTAACAGCAGTCCAAGAAACATGCAGAAATTACACCAACTACAGAATTCTGAACTTCAGCATCAAGCATCATTTTGGCCATTTACTTTGATTGCTTTCTTCCGCCATTGAAGGATAATCAGCGTCATAGCAAAGCACAAACTTCCCACCAAGCTCGTGGTCTGAAAATGCCAAAACAAATCAATCTCAAGCTTTCGCAACAATTTATAACACTAACCCCACAGAAAACCGCAGGCCGCCACCAGTCAAACTGTTCTGTAAGTAGGGCACCACCAATAGGTGTACCTATGAGGTCAGAGCTTCTAGCATGCTATTATGTCCATATTGTGATTATATCTTACCAATAAGACCACCAATACCTGTAGTTGGGTAATTGAAAAGAACTTGTAACACATTGGAACTTGAAAAACTTACCTGAGAAGAGGAAGGCAATTCCCATACGTATTCTAAGTCAGGAGTGAGGAGAAGAACAAGCACCATAAGATTATATTTACCCTATTTCCGACAGATCAGGGCTGAGAACAGCCAACATTGGACTGGTCAGCCCTACAACTGAAAGAGAAACCATTAAGACAACTTCAATCAAGTCAACTGCATTTCGAATCAATCAGACTCACAAGCACCGGCAAAAAAACCGTAGAAGAGTGCTATAAGGACGACACCGGGTATATCCTTCAAACCAGTCATTCCAAATATCACAGCCGCGCACGCGCCAGTGGCAAATGTCATCATATTCAAAACTCCCAATTTGTTTGCAAAGAAACCAGGTGCAACACGCCCAACAAAACTTGAGAAGTTAAGGATTATGAGCTGCAAAAGGGTGATTGATACCTCATTAAGTATGATAGGTTTTTGGTTTACCGAGTAGAAGGCGAAATTCTCATTCAGTCGATGCTGTGTAGCGTCAAGTTGAAGATAGAATTGGGGGAAATAAAATCCAATTGAAAAAACGAGCAGCCTTTTCAAGGCTTGAGCGCTCGAATAGCGACTTGAGAAAGATCACTACGCACCCAAATGCAGCAGCAATGTAGGCTCCATCGGTGCTCAAGTTCTTGAGGATCTTTCTACTATCCTGAGGTGCTTTTCTCGTTGATAGCCTTGTTCTCATCAAGCAGCAAGCAATGAGCAATAATCCTGCTTCTACACCCGCACTGGCTCGAACGGTATTCCCAAACCCTACTTTTCCAAAAAGGTTATTCAACATAATGGGATGGATGATCGCTCCTATGGATGCTCCTGAGGCAACGATAGTCATAGCAAGCGCTCGTTTTGTGGTAAAATACTGTAAGCAAATAGCGACGCTTGGTACATAGGTCAGCCCGCCCCCCAAACCTGTACCGAGGCTTTGAGTAAGGAAGATCTATTTCACCACTGTCAACAGCACAGCATCATCTTTACAATTGGCATACAACACCTGATAATAATGATTTGGTTTGGCCAGTGAAAGCATAAACAGCGAGAAGACGGTCAACAACGAGCCTCCCCATAAGAGTGGATAACTACCAGTAGAAGCAGTGGTCATCATCATGCATTTTGACAGGGGTTAAAGAACAACAATACAAATGTCCTCTGTCATACAACCGGCCGGCAAATACACCCCCCGCAATAAGAAGGAACGCGTTGAAGCTGCCTATCCACCTGTATTAAAGATGTGAGGTGTATTTGTCTATAGATACTCAAGAACGCCTTACGATATTGAAGAAGGAGATGCATTTGTGATATACTCTCGAACGTAGAAATCTGTGTCCGAAAACGATAACTCAATATTTTCCCAAGGACGTCGAGCATTGCAACGAACAGACCTTCGTATACTCCAAACGACGATGTGTATCCAAAGTTACAGACCTGAATGAGAAATGCCCCCAAAACTGGCAAGATTCACGTGTGAAAAGGCTGGAACAACGAACATCTCCTGCCACGTACCTGTGCACCAAGCCTGAAGACCTCCATCAGGCGGTTGAGTCGATAGGTGTAAAGGTAATGTGACCTGTTCGGCCTTTGAGGATGGCCCTGACATTGTGGTCATTGTCGAAGAGCGCTAGATGTAAGCAGTGGGTCAGTGACTTGTAAAGATGGGATAAGTATCCGATATCGGACAGCGATATCGCGACAACTAATTTTGCGCTTCGAAATATGACATAAGCCACTGTTGGCCCTGTCGCCCCCATAAGTTACAATTTTGCTTACGGGAATTCCGAATATGCCGGTCAACCCCTCCGGGCAGCCGAAAGAATGCTTACGGAGAACTCAACAACTTGGGGCAGCGATATAAATGGCGATACTCGGCTGCTTGGTGTCTGGCAGGGGCTTCTTTATTGATACTTAAGGGGTTGAAACACTTGGATAAAAACAACTTATGGTAGTGATGAGATGGCGATGAACGGCAGCAAGTTCCTCTAATCGTCCAGCAGTAGCTTCTCCCTTCCTAATTTGAGGGGTCGAAAATACTTGAACACTTGTACAGATTGCTGTGTTCATCTATTAAACAATCATTTCTACGCCACAATCTTGGGAACAAACTCGGGAAGTCACCTAGTTGTCGTAGTACTCCAGACAGTATTGCAGCGTTCTAAGCCACGCGAGTACCACTATCTTGTACTGCCGGTCTTCTTCCGGGTTTCTTCAGTATTTCTTTTGAAGCAACGAGTTATGGTGCTGCTGTGTCATTCCCTACAGTAAGCCCGGGCGCATGCCATATTCGTTTGAATCACAGAAGAGGCATCTGAAGATCCCTCTGCCCCGCTGTATATGTATAGAAAATTTGCAGCGTCTCATCTCAAGTTCAATCAAAGGAGTTCAAAAGATCGTACGATACCGTGTTATCTGCAGAACATCGGAAACAAACGACCGCCACCTCCTGGCATCATGATGTTCAAACCTGCGAGAGTGGCTATTGTCGACGGCATAGTGTAACTCGGATGCTATGTTACCTTGACCGTGATGAAACTTCAAAATACCTCCAAATACTCCTGCCGGATCAGCCGTATATGTGAGTAAAAAGTCTGGGTCGTCTCGAAGCTCAATCGAAGCAAAATTAGCGTTCACTTGATGGGATTCTTGCATGAATGACACATGTTTCCGATGAACAATGGAAAATAAGCCATCACCGGCACCCCCTATCGCGGATGATCCATGATGATCAAATAAACATCAATTCAACGCTACTTAAGCAAGAATTAGTGTCATTCCTTGCATTCGAACTCGAAGCCTGATATTCCAATCCAGCTGTTTACTCAGTATGCAGACTGACGTCGCTGAACTTGCCGGTTTGATTCTTGAAGCTGTGCTTTATGGTACATATTCGATGTCTCTCAAGCTCTGTCATCTTCAAAGTGCTGAATACTCTCTGCAGGCATGTTTTGTATTCTCACAGCTGGCACTCTTTATATCCTTGTTTGCAAAAGAAGAGGCAGTACTATGAACACCCCTTTTATTTTGACAGCACTGTGAGTATAATAGGTGGTATCTTCCAACAAACTTAACACGCTATTAGTTTGATGTTTGCCTTGGCAACTACCCAAATCATTATTGACACTTCAACCATCTTTGAAGCTTTCATACCCTTGGATCGCTCGGCTCGAAAAGCTCGACTCGCAAATATCTCAATTCCCATCAATGCTGCCAAGCGTGCGATCTTTTTTGCCATGATGATACTGGGAGATCTCATTGCAGTAGGTGTTGTTTCACTGAAAGAGCAAGTAATGAATGCTTTAAGATCTATCGTTGTTTCATCATTTGGTCTAAAAATTGGTGGTTCATCATCATACCCTCTATTTGTTCAGTTGTCAGTGCCGGTATGTCCACATGATTGTTATTAATTAATGAATAATGATAATCCTATTTCAGTTCTGGCTTTCATGACAATCTGGGCAACACAGCATACAGCAGCTGGAACATTCATTCTGAGGATACCTTGGACATATGGAACAATAATCTTCACACTGTCTTTGGCAGCAAATGCCATGGCTACATGTGTGTCCTCAGAATATATTCTATGACAATTTTTCTCAACAACACTTATGATTGCAGCACTTGTTGCTTATCGTATTTGGATCAATGAAAGGCAATTCTTGGAAACATCTAGCCTAAATGGTGTTAGAAATGCCTCTTTCACTGGTCCTAGAAAGCTTTTACCAATTGCTCGCATCATTGTTGAGAGTGGCTTGCTCAATACTGCTTATTTAATTGTTTACATTACTGTCCTTCAAGTTGAGAAAGGACAGGGAAGTCTTCCTATTGTTGCTGATATGGTGAGAAGTTGTCAACTTCACTGCAAGAACTTCTTAGACTCACTTTCCAAATTAGTCCTCTCCACTAGTGGGAATTATCTTCTCACTAGTCATTGTGAGGGTTGGTATAAATGATGCCAATCAAACTCAGCATGGTACTCAGATGTCTTCCATTCACATCAAGAGAATCAGAGCAAATGCTGAGTTTGATTCAGACACTGCAATAGGCCATCATGATCATATATTGCCTACCATATATGGTAGTGAGAGCCTTGACTAGATGCACAGCCACTGATGGCAATCAGATACATCTACTGAAGAAAACTATTTATTGGTCTTGTCTCTCACTGATACAATCTCTTAAACTTTGCCTAAGTATGCTTGTATGTAAGTACCTCACCTACTCAATGGGCAGCTGGCTGTATTAGAATAAATACATGATGTCATTACCAGTCAAAGGTACTAGTTATCAAATACATATTTACTAAGGTCCAATTTACAAGTATCAAATGTCAACCCAGATGCACCATGTTAGGCATTGTCTTCTCTCACTATCTCCATTGACTCTGTCTCCTCACTACATTGAAGCTGCCCAATTCCAATAGCATTCAGAAAGCTAATTCCTTGAGGTTTCTTAACACAAGAAATAGCAACAAATGTTAATCCAGATGAGGAATCTGACATCTTCAAGAGTAAGCCCCAGCTCTTGTGGATTGTAGTTGCACAGGTCAATTCAAAGAAAACTGTCAACAGGAGAGCTAATGTCCTGATTTGTCTTTCTAAGCAGCAATGACCACAAGGAACAGAAACCCATGATGGATGTACAGCATGCCATCTTGGAGTTAGATGGCTAATTCTAAGTTAGTCATATGCAATTTTTCCCATTCCTCAACTCATCAGTTTCCTCTGGGTGTTCAAGAAAAAAACTACAGCAGAAAGCTTATGACTTCTTGGGCTGTCTTATGGCCAATACCAAATTTTTCTGACCATATCTTGTGTACCACTCACAAGTCCTGTTGAACATATGCCAAAAGAATTCAATAAAACATGAAGTCCACAAATTTCAAGTGATCATGACTTATGCCAATCAATACAAAGCAGATCTACTTTTTGCTTTCCATTTTTTCATTCTTCCATTTTTCAACATTATGGTGACAATCCTTTAGCCACTGAGTTTGTATATATTCAAAGTCCTTTGACATATGGCTAGGCATGCTGTGGGCTGCCCTCTTGCAAACCACAGGAGTATAGTAGGGCAACCAACAAATAAGAAAATAGAAAACAGCCAAGTCACAGAGTCTTAGAAGCCAGAACAAGTTGTGCCCCCAGTCCTTCTACTTAAGATGATGAACATGCCACAAGACAATGCTCAGAAGAGTTGAAATCCTCAGCCTATAGAGCAACTTCACTACACCTGTTTTCTGCAAGAGGTGGAAATGTAAATGGAGGCAGTAAAAGATACTCAAAGCTCCAGAAAGTACTGAGTGAGAGAGGTCACTTTTAGAAAAGGGGTATGGTGGCTTGGCTAGGACCATCATGTTCTTAGGGGTGTTTCTTAACCCCAAGCGGGACCATTGAGTTGTTATTTTGATCCCTGTTAGGAATCTGGCCTTTGGTAAAAAACACTCTAGACACTATACCTAGTGTATTCAATGCTGCTGGGCAGCCACCACCCTCATATACTGACTAGGACAGCTTTGTTATGCAGGCCAAGGAATTGGGTTACCAATTAGCATGTGACTCAATGAAGCAATGTAACCACTATGCTTGTGTTCAATGAGAAACAAAAAGGGTTCCCTGGTGTAATGGATTTGGGAGAGGTACCTCACTGGCCAAACATGTCACAGTACAGATAGGCAGGAAGATAGGAGTCAATATAGTGTGGGATTGGCTGCCAATGTATTGTGTGGTTCATCAATTGGGATTGGCATGGCTCTTGAAGTCAGCACTGATTTACTAGCCTAGCATAATGCTAAAGGTTGATGTGACTATCCAGGCTGTTCTGATTTGTTCTTATATTTGGGATTCACTACAAAGTGATTGTCTGGGCATCAGGAAGGTTCCAAGCCATGTGACCTTGGCTGGGAAATTTAACTTGGTGAAAGACCTGGTACATGAGAATTTTGGCAAGCATTGCTGAGAGTAGAAGGGTCTAGAAACTGGGGCAGCTGTGGGAAGTAGTATGAACTAACTTATAATATAATAAGGGGATGTATGGTGAAGCAGCACACCACACAAGTCTAGAACATCTTGAGTGGCCTCTTGCTAATATAATGCAGTGAGAAGCTCTGGGTTCAAACTAGGTCCTGCCACCAGCTGTACACCTTAA
This sequence comes from Termitomyces sp. T123_Mx157, assembly GCA_018849495.1. Classification (NCBI taxonomy): domain Eukaryota; kingdom Fungi; phylum Basidiomycota; class Agaricomycetes; order Agaricales; family Lyophyllaceae; genus Termitomyces; species Termitomyces sp. T123_Mx157. The sequence continues at coordinate 1,489 of JABFYK010058570.1, read as the reverse complement.
ATCTGTTCATTCCATGGGGTTCCTGGAGGTCAGCCATACAAGGAATGTTTAGTGGGTATTAGGGAAAAATTGAAAGATCCATCAAGTCCCACACTGTTTTTGAGGCATAAAAATGTGAAATTCATGCATAAATGCATTTTTTTCTTGGTGATGTGGAGGTCTGATCCCTTTTGTTGTGGACAAAAATTGCTGATTGGAAGTACAATTTTCCTTTGACAACTAGCACCAATCTCTATCTTTACCCAAAAAAAACTTATAATTTTTTATTCAGACTTGACTATCATTTACAATACAAAGAGTTGATTCTGATTATTTTGACTTGTTTTAACTCTACCATGATGTCATGTCACTGCTTACTGTGTCACAACCCATTCCCAGGCCCCCTCCTCCTCTCCTTATTTTCCAGCAGCCCCAATGTGTACCACCCCCCCTCTCAATTTCCCCCTTCCCTGTTGACCTCTGGCACCCACCCTGGCAAGCCCCAAACTTCCCCCAGCAAACTCTAGAGCTTCCCTTTCCACTGTCCACAGGCCTCAGCACCCACCCTTCAACTCTTTGACTTCCCCTAGAGCCCTGTCACTGCTTGAGTACTCACTATGGGTCTCATTGCCTTACATTTTCTCCCCCACAGGCCCTGTCAGAGGCCCAGACTGCTCCAGCTCTGTCTCCACTGTCCCCCATCAACAACCAACATCAATGCATTACTGTGACTATCTGACATGTCAGGACTAACCAACCACCTGCTCCACACAGTCTTGCCAAGCCCAGTGCCCAACCTCAGAGGACCCTAGAGGAGGTCTCCTGAGCAGTCTTTAAGTCATAGAGTAATATCAGTTACAGTAGTCTTGATATTGCCTACATTTGTATCTTTCTTCTATCTTGTTGCTCCAAAATCTCTGTTCTATTTCTCTAATCTCAATCTCTACTCTTTCTCATCTTGTCTTGTCCTGTCTTGTCCTGTCTTGTCTTGTTTCTCTCTGTCCTCCTCCCTGCTCCTGGCCTTGGCTTTGTCTCCATCGTCAATCCTGGAGCCTTGTGTAGTCTCTAGACTAGTCAAGCTCCCTTCAAATAGCCCTGCCATGTGCCCACTGTCCAGCTCTGCACACCAAACCCCCTAATACTTGTCTCTTTCCCCTTAGTAGCCCTGTACCCATCTGGAGACCCCTGGACTTGCTCAGACTATTCTTCTAACTCTGTATTTGCCCTTCCTTGCCTTTGGAGCCCACCCAAAGCCTCAATTATATATGATGTTGTGTCTGCCTAGTAAGGACTCACCAGTGGATCTGAGCCCCCATGGTCAGCAGAACCTGACATAATATCAAGACTCCCCCTTACCCCTTCCCAATATCTACATACAGTGGCTCAAAAAACTGTCCCAATGTTTTATACTTTTTGAAAGATGATATTGGCATGAAAGATTGGAAGTATCTAAAATTCTGGTTAAATCATGTAAAATACTATGGCATTGCAGCTACAAATTGCATCTTAG
>JABFYK010058568.1:0-12430 GCA_018849495.1 Termitomyces sp. T123_Mx157 | reverse complement strand
CTCTGCTAGGTGATTAGTTACGGATTGTATTGTCGTTTACCAATGCTAATATACTTTGGATTCCCCTCTGCTAGCTGCGTGACTTAGATCTGCCGCCCCGGAGGTTGCCCTTACAGCTTCCATTGAAGAGTTGAAGCTTGAGGAGTTTGTCAAGATTGTTGCGTGAGAGGTCAAGCTGACTGCTGATGAAGGTGCTGGAGGCGCCACTGTTGACAAGGGCAGGAAGGGGCTTGGGGAAGCCATCAAGTCATACATTGATGACAAAGGATTGTGTGGACCTTGAGCGGAGCTATGGGGCAGTCCGGGGTTGGTTGGTCATCTTTTTGGAGGCCTCAGAGAGGGTTGTAACATGGAATAGTACTAGTCCGGAGTTGTCCGGGTTGCTCCGGTCAAGGCTAAGAGTGAGGCTGGGCCAGTCAATGCGTGGATTGGTGGAGCGGAGCCACAAGAAGCCTAGGATGATAGGGGTGGAGGGGTGTAGTTTGGTGACAAGTAACTGGAGTTCTTGCCATTATCCATTGGCAAAGACCATGGTCATTTCAAGGCAGTAGATGATATTTCCAGTGGGGGCAGGGTCGCCATTAAAGAGTTTGAGGAGAATTGGGATGGGGAGATGTCGGAGGCATTGGGGGGCAAGCGTGGCCAGTAATTCATTGATGAAATTGTCCATGGCACTGCTGTCAACCAATGTGGGGAGGGGGTTGTCGGAGAATGGAAGGGTGATGTGGAGGAGGAGGGTGGTAGTGGAGTGGGAGGGAAAGGGTGCAGGGGGGTTGTCCAGGGCAAATACCATTGCACGGAGGAGCGTGTCCAGGGCAGAGAAGACATTGGGGTCTGGTCCGCAGCCTAGTGCATCTTCAAGATCTAAACTGCTGACTCATTTTCCATAAACTGATAGTTGCAGTCCTCTCTGTCAATAGTCCACATGGCACACCCCATTACCTGTCATTTAGGACTGCTATTGATAAAATGTCCCTGCTCACTGCATAGGATGCAAGCACCCTCCTTCTGTTGTTTCTCCTGAATCTTCTCTGGTACATCAATCTATGGCCTGTTTTGAATTCTGTTCACACAGAGGGCCTCCTGGTTGTTGGCAGAGTCCGGGGTGTCATTGAGGTCAATAGGGCTGATGTCTAGAGGTTCCTGGGCTTTGTGGAGGTTAGCAGCATTGAGTTGTGCAGGAGGGCATTTCCCCAGGGGTTGATTGGCGTTGGGGAGTCCTCTGCCCAGGAGGAAATGGGGTGCAGGGGTGTCGGGGTGCTCCAGGACTTGTAGGCTGTCTTGTGGGGGCTGGGGCATTCTGGCAGGGTTGAGGGGTGTTGGTGCGGGGGACGCAGGGATCAAGGTGGGGGGGTCTGTCCCGGGGAGGGTCGCTGCATGGGGGAGTTTTGTTGGCAGGGTTTCTCAGCTCGTCGATGTATGAGAGGGTCCCGTTGTCATTGTCGGCACACAGGAGTGGTCATTGAGTATGAGGTTCGGGAATGTTGGGTTGGTCCCATGTGCAGAAAGCGCTAGGGACTGAGTGTGCCCGGGAGCAAGCAGAGAGGCCCAGGGTGTAGGCAGCGGGTTGGTCAAACAGTCCCCCCGTAGGGTTGAGGCTCCTCAGGATGTTGGACGCCACATTAAGCTCTTTCTGTTGGCAGGGAATGGGTGGTGGGGCTTTGCTTCATGCTCCAATGGGTCCTTCACATTGCACATGGAAGGAGCAGGAGGGGTCCAGAGGGTCCTTGAATGGGCAGGGGTTGGGGCTTGTGTGAATTTCTTTGACTAAGGTGCGTAACTTGTTCTGGAGGTTGGCATCAATCTCCAGGGTGCCTTGCATGGTCTCAGGAAGGTTACCCTGCAGAAAGCATTTGTGGGAGTCGAGAAGTCGGTCCACCCAGACCTCCAGAGTTGCAGAGGTGTTGGGATAGCCTAGGCTGATGAGAAGGGTGCAAACACATCTTGTGAACTCTGCAGAGGAGAGGCGGAGAGAGCGGAGGACTTTGTTGCACTGTTGAACGTATGCTTCAACTCTTTGCTGTCTGGAGGAAGGAGGGAGTTGAGCAGGGAATAGCAATTAGGCAGGGGAATAATTATCTATTTGTTCTGGAAGGACTGGAATGGCAGCGGCGGCAGGGTAGGCATAGTAGTGGGCAGGGAGAAGGTAGGCGGGGTTGGGGAGCACTGCTGGGTATCCTCTGGGGTATGTGTGGGGGTAACTGCCATCAGCCAAGGGTACGGGAGGGTGGCGCCAGCCTAGAGGGATTTCCTGGCTGATGGAGAGTACATAGAATGCCTAGTTGGGGATGGGGGTCCAATAGCAGTGAACATACTGGTCCGCCGGAGGGCCCAGATAGAATGGGGCATACTGGCTTTCAGGGACCAGCTGACCATAGATGTTGGTTAGGTAGCTGGCAGAGTTGTAAGCAGGATTATGTGCAGATATTGAAAACAGAGTAAGGGGAAGTCTTGATATTATATCAGGTTCTGCTGATATGGGCAAATCCTTACTAGGTGGACTCAGTGTCCTGCACTTATAACCTAGTGCTCTGGAAGGGTGCGGACTTAGTAAAACTTGCAAGGGTAGCTTATAGGAAGTGGTCTGAGCAAGTCCGGGGTGGAGTGGCAGGGCTGGGTAGTCTTCTTTGTGGATGGAGGGGGTGGTGTTGGGAACTCATTGGGCTAGTTACTGGTGATGTGCGAACTTCAATAGAGCTGCGGGGTGGTGTCAGGTTCTGCTGACTTGGAGGCTCAGCAGTACTGGGCGAATCCTTACTAGGCAGACTCGGTGTCCTGCACTTATAACCTAGTACTCCAGGAGGGTGCAGACTTAGTGAAACTTGCAAGAGTAGCTTACGGGGAGCAGTCCAAGCAAGTCCGGGGTGGTCCGGGATGGTCTAAGACCAAGTGCAGGAGATGTCTGAACTTGGGCAGGTTTAGGGGATGAGTTCATTGGAGCGTCACAGAGTGTGGGTAGATGGAGGCTTCAGGAGTGGTGGGATCAGAGCCAAAGTCTGATGGAGGATCAATCAAGAAGGGTAGAGTTTCAGGACTGAGCAGGGGCAAGGTCCGGAGAGTCATAAGAATGTTCAGGGTTCATAGCATATGTGTGGAGTTTGTACTGACATTGGATATGTACAGGACTTAGGGAAACAAAGGAGATATGCATAGTTAAGATGAGATGGAGGCAAGACAAGACAAAGCAGAGAAAAAAGATAGATTTGAGATACGAGTAGAAACAGATAGAGAGGAAACACGAGACACAAGTAACCAGTAAATGTAATATCAAGACTAGAGTACCAGGAGCTACCCTATGACTTATATACTGACTACTGGAACACTTCTGGGAAGGGGCGGATACAGCAGCAGGATCTGGTGGAGCTGTGTGGAGCCATTATCAAGAGGCAGGTTGTGGCAGTATTTTGATGAGTTCAGTAGGGGGCGTGGGCCAATCCAGGGTTATCGGGGTGCTCCGGAGTGGGTTGGTAACTCAGGGAGATGAATGGGTGGACATGCATCAGAACTGTGGGCAGTGGGAAGGGTTTCAGGGATCCAGGGGAGTCAGGGAAAGTACTGATGGCTGCGGAGAAGGTGTCAGAGTTGGCCCAGGGGCCATTGGGGTTTGCCAGAGAAGTGCCGGAGTTACCTGGGGTGGCCGTGGGGTGTCTGATGGTTGGGGATTTGATGGGGGATTGAAGGAGGGGCTCTAGGGGGTGAGCATACTAGAGTGAAGACAGGAGAGAGGAAGCGGGTCGTGACACTAACAGCCCCCTGGCCAACTCTGACACCTTCTCTGCAGCTGTCAATGCCTCCCCTGACTCTCCTGAACCCATGGAAACCTCTCAACTGCCCCTGGCTCCAGCATACATCACCAATTCACCTCCCCGGTTTGCCTGACCTACTCCAGAGCATCCTGACAACCTTGGAGCAGCCCATATCCCCAACTGATCCCACTGGAGTACTGCCACAACCTGCTCCTTGATCATACCTGACACCTATCACCTCTGTCTAAGCTCTATCAAACTCTGCCGCCATATCCACCCCCTCTGGAATGTTCCAGTAGTCAGTATATAAGTTGTAGAGTAACTCCTTGTACTCTAGTCTTGATATTACATTAACTAGTTACTTGTGTCTTGTGTCTCTCCTCTCTCTGTTTCTATTTTCTATCTCAAATCTATCCTACTTCTCTGCTTTGTCTCATCTCATCTCCATCTTGTCTTGACTGTTTATATTTCCTTTGTTTTCCTAAGTTCTGTTCATCTCCAGCATTAGTATGAACTCCACGCACATGCTACAAACCCCAAACATTCTTATGACTCTCCAGACCTCATCTCTACTCAGCCCTGGAAACCATCAAGTCTTGATTGATTCCCCATCAGACTCCAGCTCCACTCTTGCTACTCCCAAAGCCTCCATCTACCTGCAATCCATTACACACCAACAAACTCATCCCCTACACCCACCCAAACTCAAACGTCTCACACACTTGGTCTTAGACCTTCCAGAACCACTCTGGACTTGCTCAGACCACTCTCCATATGCTCCTCTTCACAAGTTCCTCTGGTCTGCACCATCCTGGAGTGCTGGGTTATAAGTGCAGGACATCATGTCCACCTAGTAAGAATTTGCCCAGTGTAGCTGAGCCCCCATAGTCAGTGGAACCTGATATAATATCAAGACTCCCCCTTACTCCATTCTCAATGTCTGCATACAACCCCACTTACAACTCTGCCAGCTATCTAACTGACATCTATGGTTGGCCAGTCCCTGAATACCAATATGCCCCATTCTACGTGGGCCCCCTGACAGACCAGTACATCCCCCACCATTTCATTCCTGTCCCCAACCAGGTGTTCTATGCCCTCTCCATCAGCCAGGAAATCCCTCTGAGCTGGCACTGCCCTCCTGCACCCCTGGCCAATGGAAACTACCCCTGCATGTACTCTAGAGGATACCCAGCAGTGCTCTCCAACACTGCCTACCTTCCCCCCACCCACTACTACCCATACCCAGCCTCCACTGCTGTCCCAACCCCTCCAAAGCAACCAGATAATTATTCCTCTCCCCAACTGCCATTCTCTGCTCAACTCCCCCCTTCCCCCAGACAGCAAAGAGTTGAAGCCTATGTCCAACAGTGCAATGAAGTCCTCCACTCCCTCTGCCTTTCCTCCATGGAGTTTGCAAGGCATGTTTGCACCCTCCTTGTCAACCTAGGCTACCCCAACACTCCCGCAACTCCAGAGGTTTGAGCAGACCAACTCCTTGACTTTCATGAATGATTCCTACAGGGAAACCTTCCTGAGACCATGCAAGGCACTCTGGGGATTGATGCCAATCTACAGAATGAGTTATGCACCTTGGTCAAAGAAATACATACAAATCCCAACCCCTGCCTGTTTGAGGACTCTCTGGACCCCTCCTGCTCCTTCCATGTGCAATGTGAGGAACCCATCAGAGCATGAAGCAAAGCCCCACCTCCCATTCCCTGCTAGCAGGAGGAACTGAATGCGGCATCCAACATCTTGAGAAGCCTCAACCCCACATGAGGATTATTCAACCAACCTGCCACCCATACCCTAGCCCTCTCTGCTTGCCCCTGGGCAAACTCTGTCCCCAGTGCCTTCTGTACATGGGACCAACCTGCTGTCTCTGAGCCCCATATACAATGGCTACCCCCACATGTCAACAATGACAACTGAACCCTCTTCTACATCAACAAGCCAAGGAACCCCACCAACAAGGCCGCCCCACACAATGGCCCTTCTTGAAACGGGCCCCCCACCTTGACTCTCATGCCTTCCACATCAATGCTTCTCCACCCTACCAGAATGCCCCAGGCTTACTAAGATAGCCCACAGGCTCCAGAGCACTCCGACCCCCCTTTTCTGCCAACCCTCCCTGCCTTGCACCTGCTCCAATGCCCAACCCTCCTGCCAATACGAATCACTTTGGACTCCCCACCACCAGAAGACCCCCTCCCCCTTGATGGGCCCTGGGGCCTCCTCCAGGCAACGCAGGTCAAAGCCCTAGTGGCAGACCCCCTAATGGCAGTCCACCTGGAGGATGGAGCCTGGCCATGGACAACTTTCCTCCTCAGTGTGGGACCAGGAACAACTACTACTACTACTACTACAATGCTGGATCCCCACTCCAAACTCAGAACCCACAGGATGATACTTGCAATGTGCTAGCTCAGAAAGAAAAGCTTGACATTCAAAAGCCCAAACCCTTCACTGGCCATGACCCCTGGAGGTGGTGCACCTTTCTAACACAGTGTCTAACTATGTTCCAAGCTAAGTCCATTACCTTCTAGCTTGAGAGCTCATGAGTAGCCTTTGCTGCATCATATTTGCAGGGTATAGCCTTTGACCATTACACAGCACTACTCTGGTTTGATCCCAACAACCCTGTACTCTCCAACTGGCCCACTTTCACCCAGGAATTCTCTAGCAAGTTTGGTGTCTTTGATACTGTAGCAAAAGTGGAAGAAAATCTATTCAACCTCTAAATGCATGACAATGAATGCTTCATGACCTTCATTGTATGATTCAAATGGGAAGCCTACAAAACTGGATGGAATTATAATGCTCTCTGGTTTGCCCTCCACCGCACCCTGCCCCAATGGATCAAGGATGTCCTCCACCTTGTGCCCAAGCAAACCATGTACAATAGATACAAGGCACTTGTCACCCAGGTTGACCAGCACTACTGGGAAGACCAGAGCAAGAACATGGCACTGCAGACTATATGGAACACCATTAGCAGCACCAACTGGCAGGCTGGAGCAACCAATGGCAATCAACCTTCGATCCCTGGCAACTCCAGCAACCCTGCATCCTGTTTCCCTCTAGGCCAAGGACTCCCCAGCACCAATTGACTCCCAGAATAATGCCCTCTCACCCAGAACAATGCTGCCGACCTTCATGAGGCCCTGACACTCCTGGACGCCAACCCCAAGGACCCCAACAACACTCTAGACTCCACCAACAACCAAGAAGCCCTATGTACAAACAAAATTCAAAATAGGAGGCCATGGATTGACATACTGGAGGAGATCTAGAAGAAGCAATGGAAGGAAGGCACTTGCATCCTATGCTATGCAGTGAGCAGGGACACTTTATCAGTAGTTGCCCTAAATGACAGGTGATGGGATGTGCCATGTGCACCATCAATGGAGAGGACTGCAACTACTAGTTTACAGAAAACAAGTCAGCAGTTTAGGTCTCGAAAACACACTAGGCTACAGACCAGACCCCAACGTCTTCTCCACCCCAGACACACTCCTCCACACAACAGTACTTGCCCTGGACAATCTCCCAGCATACCTCCCCTCCCACTCCTCTACTACTCACTACTCTTCTCCTTCCCACCACTCTCCCTTTCTCCAACAACCCTATCCCCACGTTGGTTGACAGCAGTGCTACAGACAACTTCATTGATGAATCACTAGCCATGCTTACTTCCCAATGCCTCCGACACCTCCCCATTCCAATTCTCCTCAAGCTCTTTGATGGTGACTCCACCCCCACCAGAGATATCACTCACTGCCTCGAGATAACTGCAGCCTTTGCCAATGGACAACAACAAGAACTCCAATTACTTGTTACAAAATTGCACCCCTCTGCCCCCATTGTCCTAGGCTTCTCATGGCTCCAATCCACCAATCCACGCATTGATTGGCCCAGCCTCACCCTCTGCCTTGACTGGAGCAATCCAAACAACTCTGGACTAGTACTCTTCAATGTCTCACCCCCCTCTGAAACCCCTAAAAACATGACCAACCTGCCCCAGACCCCTTTGCAGCTCTGTCCAAGGTCCATGCAATCATTTGTCATCAATATCTGACTCAACAGCTCGCCCAAGGCCCTTCCTGCTCTTGTCAACAGTGGCACCTCCAGCACCTTCATCAGCAGTCAACTCAACCTCCAACGCAACAACCTCGACAAACCCCTCGAGCTCCAACTCTTTGATAGAAGCCCTGCCATGACCGGAATCACTCAATACCATGACAACACCCTCACCCTTAACAATGACTTACAGTTTCAAGCCTGGCTTCTTATCACCCAACTCTCCTCATCAACTCTGATTGTGCTCAGACTTCCGTGGCTGCAAGACATCAACCTCAATATCAACTGGAAGGACCTCACCATGTGATTTCCCAGCCCCAAAGCAAGCCTAGTGGCCACCATCCTCCTCCACCTCCAGTCTATTATGGACTCCAATGTTTCTGACCCTAGTGCCAGCACCTCCAAAGCAACCCAAAGCCCCTCAACCTTCCATAGCAACCCAGAAGGTGAAGAAAACACATCCCCACCTTGGTCTCCCTTGACTAAGTCATGATGGCTGCCCTCCAACATACCCCAGAATCAATACAAAGGCCTGCAGTACTCCAACTAGTGACACTCAACCTCTCTAACCAACTCTGCCACTGCTCCAGACCCAACCGCTGCCATCTTGTCACCCATTCTCATCAACTCTGGAGGCCTTGACATTAAAATCATCGGCACTGTCTCCTTCACATGCCTCCTACAAGACAGCATCCCTGCCTTTCAGCTACAAGTCACACCAGCCCTCCCCGAGGAACACCTCTATGCAGAAACTACCCTGCTGGAGTGCAAAACGGACAAGCAGATCCTATCTGAAGTAGTTTCCCCAGAGTATTATGAATTTGCTAACGTGTTCTCTGAAGGAAGTGCCAAAGAACTTCTCCTGCACTATTCCTACAACCACAAAATTGATCTCAACAAAGATGCCTCACTCCCATTTGGCAAAATCTACAACATGGACAAGGTTGAGCTCCGGGCTCCAAAGGAATATCTTGATGACATGCTTGGAAAAGGTTTCATATGACCCTTGATCTCCACCACTGGCACTCCAGTCCTGTTCACCAAGAAGAAGGACAGATCACTCTGCCTCTGTGTAAATTACTGGGGACTCAACAAAGTCACCAAAAAGAACTAGTATCCCCTCCCCCTGATTGAAGACCTTGTTGATTGCCTCTGCAGTGCTAAGATCTACACTAAGATAGACCTCTGCTTCAGCTACAACAACATCTGAATTGCTCTGGGACATGAATGGAAAACTGCCTTCCACACCTGCTATGGCCTCTTTGAATACCTCGTAATGCCCTTCAGAATGACTAACTCCCCCACCACTTTCCAGTATTTCATGAACAATATCTTCCATGACATGAACAATGTCTTTGTCATTGTGTACCTGGACAACATCCTGATTTAGTTGAACTTGCCAGAAGAGCACCCAGAGCATGTCTGCCACATCTTAGAATGACTCAGGAAGTATCACCTCCATGCCAAACTCAAGAAATGCTCCTTCCACATGAGAGAGGTCAAATACCTCAGAGTCATTGTCACTCCCAATGGCATACAAATGGACCCCACTAAGGTCAAAGCCATACTCAACTGGCCCCTGCCACGGAACGTCAAGGAGGTACAGTTGTTCCTTGGTTTTGCTAACTTCTACTGCCAATTCATTGACAACTATTCTAGAATCACCAAACCCCTCAACTGACTTACATGAAAGAATACTTTCTGGGACTGGGATAGCAAATGCCAAAGTGTATTCCTCCTCCTCAAAAAGACCTTCACCTCCGCTCCTATCCTCCACCATTTTGACTCCTCCCTGCTGATCATGCTTGAATGCAACACCTCCAACTATGCTATTGCCAGAATACTCTCCCAGTCAGACTTTGGAGGCAAGAATCTCGGCCCCATTGCCTTCTACACCTGTTCAATGATTCCTGTGGAGCTCAACTACAACATCTATGACAAAGAACTTCTCATGATTGTTGAAGCCTTTTGTCAGTGGTGGGCCTACCTGGTAGGCCTACCTTAAGGGATCTCCATACCACATCCAAGTCTACTCTGACTACAACAACCTACAATACTTCACAACTATGAAACAACTCAGCCGCCATCAAGCTTGATAGTCCAAAACCTTCTTGGAGTACAACTTCACCATCCACTACTGCCCCAGACAACTCAGCACAAAGCCTGATACCCTTACTCAGAGGTCTGATGTGTATCTGAAAAAGTCATTTGAAGCTGAACAGAACACATTCAACTATTGAGTGGTAATCCCCTCTGAACATCTGCATGCCATGCTGATTCTAAATGAAGAAGGAATCCTCCATCAAATCAGAAACTCACTCCCAGACTCCTTCTTTACCCAGCACAATCCCCACAACTACTCCACCAATGAGTCAGATGCCAAAAACCATCTTCAGACCACCATCTCCTACTCCAGAATGGACCAATCTATGCTCTGGACCACAAGTTCATTTGCCTTGACATACTCTGGCAACACCACAACCACAAGCTCTGGGGACACCCAGGAATTTGTAAGACTCTTCAGCTCATTTCCCAGACTTACTTTTGGCCAGGAATGAGGAAGGACGTCATGCACTACATAAGGGCCTGTGAGCCCTGTCTCCAGGCCAAGGTATCCTGCCACCACCCTCATAGGTTATTGAAACCCCTCCCTGTTGGCCAGCACCCCTGGTCCTCAATTTCAATAGACCACATTGTTGAACTCCCTGACTCCAAAGGTTTCAATGCAATCCTCATTGTTGTCTGCCACCTCACCAAGCAAGCTCTCTTTATTCCCTGCCACACCACCAATAATGCTCTGGAGTTTGCCAAGCCATTCTTCAAACACATATTCTCCAAGCATGGACTCCTGAACAACATTGTCTCTGACTGCGGACCTCTGTTCATATCCCATTTCTGGCAATTGCTATGCAAAGCGCTCAAAATAAAGACCAACCTCTCCACTGCCTATCATCTAGAGACTGACAGACAGATGGAATGAGTAAACCAGATGTTGGGATAGTATCTCCACCTCTATATTAACTATTTACAGAACAACTGGCATGCAGAACTCCCCCTTGCTGAGTTTATCTACAACAATATGCCTCACTCCACCACCAGAGTTTCCCCCTTCTATGCCAACAAGGGCTACAACCCCTGACTCACACTATCCCTCAAGGATATTCTCTCCCATGTCACCCACAAAGTTGCTAAGGACCTCCACTCCATTCACCAGTTCCTCCAGAACAAAATCAGCACTGCCAACCAAGCCTACTCCAAACATGCCAATGCCCAATGCAATCCCACCCCTGACTGGCCCCCCAGCACTTTAGTTTGGCTCAATCGACAAAACCTCAAAACCCAGAGGCCCTTGGTTAAGCTTGACCACAAATGTTTCAGCCCTTTCAAAGTCCTCCGGAAAGTCTTTACACATGCCTACAAGCTCAATCTACTCCCAGGCCTGAAGAGCCTCCACCCAGTGTTCCACATACAACTCCTCAAGAAACACACTCTGGACCCCTTCCCTGGGCAATACCCCAGATGCCTGCCCCCCATCAAAGTCAAGGACAAACACTACTATGAGGTCGACCAAATTCTTGACTTCCATGTGGTCCACAGCCAACCCCAATACTTGATCTGCTAGAAGGGCTACAGATCTGAGGACAATACCTGGAAACCCTGAAAAAACCTTGATGGAGCTCCTGACAAACTCCAGAACTTCAATTGCCAACACCTCTTCAAGCCCTGGAACCCCCAGGACTAGTAAACACAGATGGCACTAGTGGACATAACCCCTGCCTCTGGATTTATTAGGGATTCAACTCCTGCAAGTAACTCCCTATGTGTTTCACTCATTCTCCTCCTCACATTTCCAAAATCTCTCACACCTGTCAGAAATACCAAAAGATGAAATACTCAGTATGAACAGGTTTCCTCAATTACACAATTTTATAAAAAGAAAGAAAGGAAGACAGGTCTGGCACAGAACATGAAGTCCAAAAGAATTCTCCCTCACTCCCCCTCCTCTGGGAGCTCCTACACCCTACCCCCAACAAGATCCACCTCCATCTGCATGACAATGATGGCCAGGACCTCTGGCTGCTCCAGAAGCTGGGGTTTGCCGCACTCCTCTGCCAATGCCCCGCTAACAACTATTCCATCTGCCTGAAATCCTGCTCCAACTCTGGCAGGAGCTCCCCAGGCATCCACACCAACCCATTTTGTATTGAGGCAAAAGCAGCCAATGCCCTATCAAGGAGGACACAGTGCTGCCAAACCCAGTCTGGATAATTCAGTGTTAGCAGGGCAAACTAGAAGAAAGGCAGTTGAACTCACGCATTATTCCCCAATGCCCCAAGGCTGCCTTGTTGGCCAACTACTCCTTGCACTACCTCCCTGCCTCTACTCAAACTCTCTCAGCCTCTGCAGCCTTTTGCTGCACCTCTGCCCTCTGCTCTACTCATGCCTCCAATAGCCCCATCTGTGTCTGCAACTCCTCAAGCTGCAAGAGTCACTCTGTGGCAGTCTCTATGGCAATGTCCTTGTCCCTCCACGCCACGTCCCTCTCTCTCCAAGCCTCATTCCACTCTCTCCAGCCCTTGTCCCTCTCCTCCCCAATCCTC
>JABFYK010058567.1:0-12453 GCA_018849495.1 Termitomyces sp. T123_Mx157 | reverse complement strand
GGTGGGGAAAGGAGGTCGGGGTGCTCCGGGACCTGTAGGCTGTCTTATGGGGGCCGGGGCATTCTGGCAGGGTTGAGGGGCATTGGTGTGGGGAATGCGGGGATTGAGGTGGGGGGGTCGGTCCTGGGGAGGGTCATTGGTAGGGGGAGTTCTGTTGGTGGGGTTTCTTGGCTCGTTGATGTAGGAGAGGGTCCCGTTGTCATTGTTGGTGCACAGGGGCAGTTGTTGGGTACGAGGTTTGGGGATGTCAGGTTGGTCCCATGTGCGGAAGGCGCTGGGGACTGAATGTGCCCAGGGGCAAGCAGAGAGGCCCATGGTGTGGGCGGTGGGCTGGTCAAATAATCCCCCCATGGGGTTGAGGCTCCTCAGGATGTTGGACGCCGCGTTAAGCTCTTCCTGTTGGTGGGGAATGGGCAGCAGGGCTTCACTTTGTGCTCCAGCAGGTCCCTCACATTGCACATGGAAGGAGCAGGACGGGTCCAGAGGGTCCTCGAATGGGCGGGGGTTGGGGCTTGTGTGAATTTCTTTGACTAAGGTGCACAGTTCATTCCAGAGGTTGGCATCAATCCCCAGGGTGCCTTGCATGGTTTCAGGGAGATTTCCCTGCAGAAAGCATTTGTGGAAGTCGAGGAGTCAGTCCGCCCAGACCTCCGGAGTTGCAGGGGTGTTGGGGTAGCCTAGGCTGAGGAGGAGGGTGTGGATGCATCTTGCAAACTCTGTGGAGGAGATGTGGAGGGAGTGGAGGACTTTGTCGCATTGCTGGACATATGCTTTCACTCTTTGCTGTCTGGGGGAAGGGGGAAATTGAGCAGGGAATGGCAATTGGGCAGGGGAATAATTATCTATTTGCTCCGGAGGGACTGGGATGGCAGCAGCGGCAGGGTAGGCATAGTAGTGGGCAGGGGGAATGTAGGCAGGGTTGGGGGGTGCTGCTGGGAATCCTCTGGGGTATGTGCAGGGGTAAGTGCCATTGGTCGGGGGTATGGGAGGGCAGTGCCAGCCCAGAGGGATTTTCTGGCTGATAGAGGGGGCATAGAACACCTGGTTGGGGATGGGGGTCCAATGGCAGGGAACATACTGGTCTGCCGGAGAGCCTGGGTAGAACGGAGTGTACTGATTTTCAGGGACTGGTCAACCATAGATGTTGGTTAGGTAGCTGGCAGGGTTGTAAGCAGGATTATACGCAGACATTGAGAACGGGGTAAGGGGGAGTCTTGATATTATGTCAGGTTCTGCTGACTCAGGGGCTCAGCAACACTAGGCAAATCCTTACTAGGCAGACTCGGTGTCCTGCACTTATAACCTAGTGCTCCGGGAGAGTGTGGGCTTGGTGAAACTTTTTTTTTTTTTTTTCATTCCAGTTTTACGTGCACGGAGCGCCTTGTGCTCATTTTGCATGGTACTACCAACAGGTTACCTACTGCTATGAGAGCGACAATGTTCCATGCCCCCCTGCATACACGGAGAATGAGCAGGCTGGCGCATCCCAGTGCCGTTCTACGACGTCCTCCCCTTGTAAGCCCTGAGTTGATGTGTTGGGACTGCTTGGTCGGCAGGGTAGTGCGGTACAAAAGCCTGCGGCGCAGGCGGGTCAAGACGAGCAGAGGGGCCACGGTCTTGACCAGAGCTAGAAGGGATCAGTGCATCTGGCGAGCCTAGAGCCCAGTGCCATTATTACAAGAATGTATAGTAGAGTAGAAAAGAAAAAGGAGGTGCATAGGTTCGGCAGTTAGCTTGGTTAGGTCAAGGTTGGGCTTGGAGTTGGTGAGGACTGGGCCTTTGGTGTCACCGATGCTGGGGCTGTGGGGGCCACGCGTTGGGTGTGAGCTTGAACCGTTTCGTGGCTTTGGTGTACCTAAGGAGGTGTTTAATAGCATTGGGTGCGGAGAACAGATATGTTAAGGACTCAGCTCTGCATTTCAACAGCCGGACAAGGTATATATGTCTCTCATAGTGGTATTGTAGACATTTGAGGATGAAGTGTCGTACCGACTCCACCGTCAGGCCACAGCAGTGGGGGCATACCAGGGATTTGGCGCGGCAGATGCAGAATAGATGAAGGTTGAGTGGGAGGTGTCCCATGTGGAATTGCATGAGCATGGCGGACTGACGGCGGTCCAACAAACTGGTGAGGTGCATGTAGCTGCATGAAGGCAACGTCCTGTCAAGTTGGTGAGTCAGCCGGTAGCATGGGGACTTCTTCCAGCGCCGCTTCCAGAGGACCTGGGTCACTGTCAAGTCGGTCTGCCAGGTAGCAGGGATGCTGAGGGGGAGTGGCTTGGTTCGAAGGTAGGTGGGAAGTGTGCTGGGGGGGCTGGATAGGCCACATGCAGCTTCTTTTGCTAGTATGTCTGCACGCTCATTAGGAGCAAAATCCATGTGTCCCAGCGACCAATGGACTTGCAAGCAAATCACGCTGCAGGAGCGGGGCTTCCACACGTTGTTTGTACCACGTACAAAACGCCTGTTCGGCACTGTGTGGAGGCGGTCCTGCTTCCTGTGGAGGTTCTCAGCAGCATTGTGGACAGCATTGAGGAGATAGTGGGTTGGGTGGGGGCATTGGTTCTGCAGGGCGCGAATCAAGGCTTGACTGTCCGTGCCAATGGCCGTTAGGCCTCGGAGCTGTTTGCTGAAACCGTGTAGGAGATGTAGGCCTAGGGTCATACCAACTATTTCTGCTTTATAGACGGTGTGCTCGGTAGCCGAGCCGAGGAAGTACCTCAGGGAAGACCTCTCCTCGTTGTCCACATATAGGACCGCCAAGGCACCTATGCCGCCTTTGTAACCTGACCTGTCGCAGTAGATTGCGGTAGAGGCATGGTCATGTGTGAGGCGTATTGCTTTGAGGGCTTCCTCCTTCGAGCTGGAGTGGGTGGTGAAGGCAGGCCGGTAGTTGGGGTGGCGTCAATGAGCTTGGACAATTTTAATGGAAGAGGGGTTGACACCTGTCAAAAGGAAGAGATTGTGGAGAGGTGAGCAGTGGCGGCGGACAAAGTGCTTGGCAGCCCTGCGTGCCACCGTACCCACAGGGTGCGTGTCTGGCAGAGAGCCAAAGCGTACCACTGCCCGGGTTAGTACTTTGCAGAAAAGGAGGTCAACAGGGAGGAGGTTGGCATGGGCGTCCAGCATGTCACCAGCCGTGGTGCTTAGAGCACCAGTTATGATTTTGGCAGCTCGGCACTGCGCTGCGCTGATCTTCTTGGTCACGGCTAGTGAGCCCATTTGGCATGCGCCCTTAGGGCCTTCACAAACGCCCGTGTACCAAATGTCCACAGTGTAGGTGAATGCTGGAACAGCTACAGTATTATAAAGCTGGCGCACACAATGGGGTGGCATTCCACCTGAAATTCATGAGAGCCTGGAAATCTGGTGGGTCCACCATGCGGCACTCGCAGCAACTTTTTGTGAATGTGCTGTCCAGCGGAGTTTGGGGTCAAAGACGACCCCAAGGTACTTGTAAGATGTGACCATATTGACCGTCTGGGTGGTGACAGAGCCATCAAGGTTGGCGCATCTAAGGACAATGTTAGGGGGAGCCGCGTCCCAGTGGGAGCAAGGGAAGTCCATAAGTGCCAGTTTTGAGAGTTCAAACAGCGAGTGGTATAACAGGGACCATTTGAAGGCCCCCCTACCACGCTCCATAATGTCTCTGATGATTTTGTGGGTCTCTGTCAGAGACTTTGCCATGGCAAGGAACATTGCATCATTGACAAAACCAGAGGCGAGCTCTGATTTGCTGTTGAGGCAGGCCGCCTGGATGAGAGGCACATTGTAAAATGCATAATATAGCATGGAGAGGGGGCAGCCCTGGGTGGTGCCATTAGTGAAAGAGATCCAATCTGAGATGAAGTTGTCAAAGCAGAGCTTCATGCATCGCCCAGTAAGCATGCGTTCAGCCAGCTGGACGTAGCATGTAGGGATGCCACGTTCCCTCATATTGTGTATGAGGCAGTCTTTGACTATGTTGGGGAAGGCCCCCTAAACATCAAGAAATAAGGCAGTCGCTACATTACCTGAGCGCCATGCATCCTTGATCCTTGAGACCACCAGATGCATGGTGTCTGTTGTGTTTTGGCCAGGCCTGCCCCTGAATTGACCAGGCGGGAGCATTCCGTACTTTTCTGCGAGGTAGGAGATGTCAGCGGCCACCATGGTGGAAAAAAGCTTCCCAATGGTATTGAGAAGGCCAATGGGCCTGTATGCTTTTGCGACATTATATGCAGGCTTTCCCGGCTTGCGTAAGACCAGGGTGGTAGACTCTAACCAGCTCGGGTGGTATACCCCGAGCTCAAACACTGCTGCAAAGATGAAGAAGAGGTGATCGACGAGAGCGTTGGCACACTGCTTGAGAACAATGTTGGGAATCCCATCAGGGCCTGGAGCCTTGAATGGTGGGAGGTTGCCAATAGCAACTAGGATGCAATCCCTGGACAAACCAGGGGATGCAGGCAACAGGTGCGGGTAGGCAGAGAGGGGGACGGATGGGGAGGGAGGAGGAGGAGGAAAGAAAGACTCAGCTAGAGCTTCAGCTTTTGCTGCATTAGTAGTGGCCATGCTGGGTGTGCCATCCACTGAGGTCTTCAGGCTGGGCACCCTGTCACATGAGAAGTCGGAAGGGTCGTGGACCACATATTTGTTGGCAGTGTAAATCTGCCACACATCGATATTCTCAAGCCACTCTTTCCAGTGGGACTCCTTCGCAGATTGGATGGCATCAGCCATTTTGCGAGAGAGCCATGCTGCCTCAGCTTTTGCTGGGTGGTCTGGGATATCCCAGAACCTGTAGGCAAGATTGTCAGCCCAATGCCTCTGGGCCTTCAGCTGTTTGAGGCCGCCGTTCCACCATCGTTTGGTGTGCGGGCATGGTTTGCAGATTGGGACAATGTTGTTGATGTTCATAATTTCCTGAATGATCAGGGTAAGGTCACATACTTTGGTGTCAAACACCTCCTCTGTGAGAATGGGAAGGGCCAGTGAATGGGTAGATAGGTGCTCCGTCAGAGCTTCATTAAACGCCGTCCAATCCACAGAGTGGAAGTCTTTGGAGGGGGGCGAGGATGTGCGCTGCACAGGGAGTTTGACCTCGGTGACTATGGGTAAGTGATCAGCGCGCGTAGGGCAAAAAGAAGGGACAATGTCGCATGAGATGATTGGGTCCACATCCGTATGTGACCTCCAGACATTGTCAGGGCAAGTCCATCTATCGCTTGCTGTTTGCAGCATAGGGATGCTAGGGAGCAGGGCCAGCTCCATGTTGTATGCCGTCAGCATGTCAAGGAGTGGCTGGATGAAGTCCTTGGGACTGTTAAGGTGACAGTTGTCAACCGGTTCCCACAGCGGGTGGTAGTGATTGAAGTTGCCCAACCACAACATGCAGTCACTAGCGGAGGGGCGGGCAATGTGTGCCAACGAGGAGAGGAAAGAAGAGAGGGTAGTAAGAACCTCATTGTGTTTGCAGTTGTTGTAGACGTTAAACAGCGAGAGGAAACCAAATTTGCCTGCAAAGCAAATGGCTGCGATATCTGTGGAGTGAATGGTCAGTTGGGTGAAGGCATCTGTGGAGATGTTGGTGTTGATCAGTAGGACAGAGCGTGAGCACGTGCTACCGTCTTTTCTGTGGTCGGAAGGGTAAAGGACTCTCCAATAGCTGGAGGCCCTAGTGTTGCCCAGGAAGTTGAGGTATGGCTCTTGGATTGCAAGCACATGCCATTCTTCGGGGCGAGCCGCAGCCAGGATGTCTACTTGCGCAGTGCTTGACTTACAAACATTTTGTTGCCAAATGTGCAGGGTGCCAGGAGCTGTTGGGAGACACTGGTTCATTAATCAGAGGACGCAGGGGGATTGGCACCATGCTGACTCCTATGATGGCTCACTTGGGTGAACCCGAACTCATCAAGGTTGCTTAGGTGGCTTGGTGCACGGCTGTCAGCAGGTGTCTTCTGCGTCTTCCGCGTTGGGGGGCATTGACCTGTAGTCTGGGCTGGTTGAGGGGGGTGGTCGGCCTTGGATGCAGAGGCGCGTGTGGTGGGGACAGGCTGGGCTGGGGGGCGTGTACCGAGAGGAGAGGTGGGGCGTTTAGGGGTGGCTGTTGCCCAGGTGGTGTGGTCCTTGGTTGGGAAGTAGGGCATGTGGTTTTTGGGGAACTGCTTGTCAAATTCCTCACAGCAAGAGACGAAGGCCAGGCACCCGCAGTCGGAGCTCGCGTGAGCAGACTCTGGGCCACAGGATACGCACCTGTACTTGACTGCCTTGCAGGAAGTGGCAGAGCAACCGTTGCTCGCACACCTGGAGCAGCATCCCTCTGCTTTACAATCGCCTCGATAATGGCCGTACTTCTGGCAGTTACTGCAATGGATGGGCTTGTGAACGTCCTTGCGGATGGATACTTGATGCCCTCCTATGAAGATACAGCCGCGTATCATGTCATTGGCGGTGGTGGGGTTGTTGCAGGAGATCTTGAGTGATGCCACAGTCTGTTTGGGCGACCTAAGATCCGGGTTCTTCAACCACAGTGCTGAGGTTATTGAGTTCGATGGAAGACCGTTCTCGAGCTCAATTGTACGGAGGCACATGTAGTCATCTGGTTCAAAGGAGCCCGCACAGGGGACAAACCTCGCAATGAGGTTGTAGGACTTGTCGATGATATTGCAGTTGGAGCCGAAGAGGTCGTTGAGAAGTTCCCAGTTGATAACTACGTAACGGCGGAATCTGTTGGCAGAGTCAGCTGTATCAAACTCCACAAGGTACGCACTATGGCTGATGGTCTTCAGCCCTATGGCACGTGTCTTCGGTGTCACGATCTCGACTTCCCCAGCTTCCCCTTCCTCCACTGCCGTCGCCTTTTTGTCTAGCTCGCCAAGGATTTTGCTGAGGGCATCCCGAAGTTTGGGTGGGCCCTCTGCAGTATGGTCTTTTGGGGCGTTGTTGTTGTGCAGGTTGAACTGGATAAGGACAGTCCTTGCGTCTCAAAGGACGCGTTGCTGAATGCAAACCCTGTCGTCTGCTGATAGGTCGTGGCCTGAGGGCTGCTGGCTGGGTGCAAACGACGGAGGATTCAGTGCTGCGGCCTTGGCAATCATTGCCCAGGTAGGCACGGCATTGGGTTGCATGGAGGTGCTTGTGAGCTTGGACGCCATAGCATCTAGCGAGGTGGTGGCTCCTGCAAGTGTCTCGGCGGTGGATTTGAGGGAAAGAGTTGACTCTGCCCTCTGTGCATCATTGGCTGCAAGGAATTCAGCAGTAGAGCCGAGTTTCTTGATCAGCCGGCTGAGGCTTCCCAAGGTTTTGGAGGCAATCCTGTCAGCCAGGTCGGACGAGACATTGTCCACGATATCGGCTTCGAGGAGGAATGCAGCCGCCAACACAGTGTTCCTCATCTCAGCCTGCTTCGAGGATAGTGCTGCCATGGCCAAGATGCTGACAAGTTTTGCGTGGTCATAAGGTTCTGCAGCGAGGATCCATCTGTTTGTTTTGAGCCACTTACAAGTGTCAGGAAGAGTCCTGACCAGGCCAGGGTCTTTTGCCAAGAGGGTCTTGAGGTTGGAGTGTGTTGGAATGAGACGCATTCTTTTTGGGGTCCCAGTTGTGTTGGCACCACCGGGGGGGGCCTGGATGATGCCCTCATTGTCAAAGACATCACAGTAGGTTGACAGGAGGTATGAGATAACAGAAGAAGCTCAGTGACGGTACCGAGTGGTGTTAACAGCCAGAAGTACCAGAAGAAGAATGAATATATGCTAGCTATGGTCTTGAAACAGCCAGGACCCTGGAAGGGATGATGGGTGTTTAGGATCAAGAAGCGTCTCCTTGACTTGTGAGGCCAGCTTACGGGGAGTGGTCCAAACAAGTCAGGGTGGTCTGGGAGGGTCTAAGACCAAGTGCGGGGGATGTCTGAACTTGGGTGGGTTTAGGGGACGAGTTCGTTGGTGCGTTACAGAGTGCAGGTAGACAGAGGCTTTGGTAGTGGTGGGATTGGAGCCGAAGTCTGATGGGGGATCAATCAAGAGGGTAGGGTTTTGGGACTGAGCAGGGGCGAGGTCCGGAGGGTTGTAAGAATGTTCGGGGTTCATGGTGTGTGCGTGGAGTTCATACTGACATCAGATATGTACAGGACTTAGGAAGACAAAGGAAATTATGCACAGTTGAGACAAGACAGAGGCAAGACAAGAAAAAGCAGAGGAAAGAGATAGATTCAAGACAGAAAGTAGAAACAGATAGAGGAGAAACACAAGACACAAGTAACCAGTAAGTGTAATATCAAGACTAGGGTACTAAGAGCTATCCTACAGCTTATATACTAACTACTGGAACACTCTGGAGAGGGGCGGATATGATGGCGGGGTCTGGCGGTGTCAAGTGGAGCCATTGGGTGTCAGGTACAATCAAGGGGCGGGTTGCAGCAGTATCCTGATGAGTTCAATAGGAGGTGCAGGCTGCTCCAGGATTGTCGGGGCGCTCCGGAGTGGTTCAGTGAATCAGGGGAATTAATGTGAGGTGTGCATCAGGACCCAGGGCAGTGGTAAGGGTTTCAGGAATCCAGGGGAAGCACTGACAGCTGCAGAGAAGGCATGGAAGTTGACCCAGGGCCCATCGGGGTTTGCTGGAGAAGTGTCTAGGGTGATCCTGGGGCATCAGTGGGGTTGGGAATGAGGCTGGGGTTTGGGAGCAGGTCGTGACATTAGCCAGATACAAGGATCATTGAGCTTGGCATCAATCAAGCTTTTTTGCAGTACAGAAGTACTCTAGGTTCTTGTGATCTGTCCAGACTTCAAACTTATGCCATGCACCCTCAAGGAAATGCCACCATTCTTCAAAGGACCAAATTATAGCAAGCATCTCCTTGTCATGGATCAGGATGCCACTTGCCATCCCTCTTGGACTGCTGAGAAAGAACAGCTCCTGTGGCAAAGTCAGAGCTATCTGCTTCAACATGGAAGGAGGAGTCATCATCAGGGAATACAAGAACTGGCTTAGAGATCACTGCTTGCTTGAGGGCGTCAAAGGCAACTTGCTGTGCAGACTTCCATTGCCATGCCATGTCCTTGACAGTGAGGTTAAAAAGAGGGCAGGCATGGTGAGAGAAATCTTGGATAAACCTCTGGTAGAAGTTAACAAACCCTAGGAAGGCCTGTACTTCCTTCTTGTTCTTTGGCTCTGGCCACTCTGCTACACCTGCTACTTTGACTGGATCTATCTCTGCTGTTCCATGAGAGATGATCAGACCAAGGTACTCAACCTTAGTCTGCTCAAACTCACACTTCTCAGGCTTAAGATACAGCTAGTGTTGGCAGAGGCTTTCCAAGACAATGCATGTAATCTGACAGTGTTCCTCTAGAGTCTTGGTATAGATGAGGATATTGTCAAGATACACACAGACAACACCCTCCGCAATCAGATCATGGAAGATATCATTCATCATTTTCTGGAAGGTGGCTGGACTGTTTGTGAGACCCAAGAACATTATCAAAGGTTCAAAGAGTCTGCAATTGATTCTGAACACTGCCTTCCACTTGTCTCCTTTCTTGATGTGCACATTGTTATAGCCCCAACAGACATCCAACTTAGTAAAATATTGTGCACCTCAAAGATTGTTGACCAGTTCTGAGATGAGTGGTAGTGGATAGCAGTTCTTAACTTTCATCGCATTCAGGACTCAATAATCCTGAACCAGACAAAGAGGCCCATCCTTCTTCTTAATGAAAAAGACTGGGGAGGCCATTGGAGACTTAGAGGGTTGTATTTTGCCAGAGCTAAGGTCCTTCTGCAGGAACACATCTAGTTCATCCTGCTCATGGGGTGTGAGTGGATAGACTTTGCAACTAGAGGGTTCAGCATCTGGTATCAGCTCAATTGCATGGTCCCATTGCTTGTGCTCTGGGAGTGAATCAAACAATGCCTTGGAGAATATGTCCTCAAAGTCATGTATATGATGCAGAACTATGCTGTGAGAGGGCTTGGGCTGGGAATTTGTTGCAAATGCCTTGGCTAGTTGTTGAGAGGTTGTCTGACTAGCCCTGATCTCTGCTACTGTAGGGGGAAGGCAGAGCATTGTGGCATAGATCCTATCACCTACCTCAATGGTCTCATCTGGAGACTCTGGGTCTGGAGCACCAGCAAAGTCCCCTTCACATCTATCTTCCTCCTGAGATTCACACCCAGCACCTTGGACATCCTCATAGAGAGCCTCTCTATGAGGGAATGCCAGATGGGGGGGACTCAGGAGGTCAAGATCAGCAAAAGGGAGATGCCCTGCACAACAAGCACACATGGCAGCATGCTCACCAACCTTTACTCTGTGCTCCTTCCAAGCCTCCTCTGCACAGGTCAGGCAACAACAGAGACAACAGCTCATCTTCACCTTGCTCTTAGTCCAATCAATCTCAGAGTTATGTTCATGTAACCAGGTGAACCCTAAGATCATGTCTTGCTTCCCCAAACTAGTGATGGCAAAAGTGGCACATTCCAAGTAGTCATGGTAGCAAAGCACCAGATCCACTACTGAGCAAATATAGCCAGCTTCATTGAGCATGCCATCCACATTGTATACAGGGATTGGACAAGAGAGAGGGCATGTGGTGAGATGGTGTTGTTGCACATAGTCTGTGTCAAGGAAGAGGCCTATCACTCCACTGTCAAGCAGGGTAACAACACATTTCTACCTGTAGCTTCAAGGAGCTGACAGAAGGAGTGGAAGCAACAATGTAGCAATGGAGGAGACACCATTCCCAGGCAGGGATCTGGGGGCGTGGGCTAGGAGGCATATTTCCAGCTGAGACTTTAGCTGGGAGTGGGTTTTGTACTTCTGAGGGGCTTATCATTTCAGGCATAGTATCAATAGCAGCAACAGATATATTTGATTCTACAGACAAGGGAGTGAAATGATTAGTGCTAGGCAATGGGCACATACAGGTCATCTGTTGCCTCTTCAAAAATCCTCCTTGGGCTCTATGGACATGACCTCTAACTTGCCAACAACCTCTGTAAGAGGAACAGTTGCAAGTGCATCAGAAGAGGGAGCCCCTGCTGCATTGCGAGCTGCAAGGAGTTGAACAAGCAGCTCCTCTTGCTCAGATGAAGACAGGTAATGCACTTCCAACCCTTGAGGACAATAACGGGCAAAGTGGCCAGGCTTTTCACAGTGTCAGCACAACAAGGGGGTGGAGGACTGCTGGTGGGAAGCATCAACATCCATTGGAACTCCCTGGGGTAGAGGACAGGAAGGAGCAACAGGAGGAGCACAGAAAGGAGCAACATGAGAGGGGATGGAAGGGTTTGCACCCACTCAAGGGGCTGTCAGAGAGCAAAAGGGGACTGGAGGATGCTGCATGCATTGCAGCTCATGCTTGAGTTCCATCAACTGCCACTGCTTGCATGCCACCTTGTACCAGGTGTCTACATGTTCATTGTCTGGGCGCCCCTCAGCCATATTATCAATATGGTCCATGAGAGAGGTGTGGAGTCCTTCCCAAAAGGTGAGACAAAGCTGAAGACCATCCAGATACTCCACTTGCTCAACTAAAGCACAGAATGAATTGATATACTTGTCTAGAGACCACTTCCCTTGACCGTACTGATCTTGGTCTCAAAGGGAGAGGGCAGCAGTCTTGGCCAGGTTGAGGAGGAAGAACTCAGCTCAGAAATCCTTCTCAAACTCTATCCAACTAGCAAAACTCTCTACTCCTCCTGGATGCTAGAAAATGCATAATGCATAGGTTGAAGCTTGGCCCATCTTCATATAAGAGAGGACCCAGGCAATTTTGAGGGCATCAGAGATGAAGGCTTCACCACTCAGCTGAATATAGGTGATACAGGACTGGAGAAAATGTTCCCCAGCTTTATGTTCCCCATCAAAGACATCAGGAAGCACAGGGCAAGGAAGTTTGGAGTGGGGAGCTAAGAGGCTGGAACTGGGGGCCAAAGCAAATGTTCCTGCAGCTGGTTGGAGCGTAGGAGAGGTGGTAGGAGCAAGGGGGAGACGTTCTAGAAGGGTTTGGAGGGAGAGGAACACAGCTTCAGTAGTTTGATGTAGTCCAGTGAGGTCGGCAGTGTGAGAGGTAAGGGAAGCTTAAGTAAGTTGAATCTGTGTCTCTAGGGACAGCAAATGACTCCAGGCATTGTCCTAGTTATATACATTGCAGGAATACACCTGTGGTAACAATCGCAGCAATCCTGGCAATCCCTCCCTCAGCAAAGGAATCTGGCCAATAATACTAAGTCCAGCAACTCACAATCCATGGTATAAATGAACAAAATCAACATCTCAGAATCTGCATTTGCATATTCTAAGATTCACTAACTGACCCTTGGGTCCTGCCAAGTAAAGTAATCCCCTAGCAATCCCTGATCCTTTTTCTGTAGCCAATTATACCAAGTTCAGTGACACACAGTACATCAGTGGTCCCAGCAATCCCTTCCTGAAGAGATCTGGCCAATGATACTAAGTCCAGCAATTCA